>OX336401.1:32485629-32707554 GCA_946902985.2 Meconema thalassinum
CTTCCATCTGCACTTCAGTTGTAGTGTCAGAAGAACAAACTGCCGTATTCAAATGCTCCATTATACTGTATTGTTCTGTAAGCAAGCAATCTGAAGTCTTTCTACTCCACTCGCAGCGTCAGCCTTGCTTTGATTCTGGCTTATACAAAAGTGTTTCTCTAGTGGTGAGATAATCACTTTTGTCAGTCATATAAAATTGCTAATTTCTTTTGAAGTACTCGGTCGAAATTGTTCAGCTTTTCTCTATAATTGCATGTAGTACTGCACAATACAATTATGTTATCGTAGACCGCTAACTGTTTGAAGTTACACTTGTATAAGCTTTCTAAGGTCCGTTTCAACTTCACCTAGTTTGACCTGTATCTCGTTACTATAGTGGCCTCGCCACGCGTTATAAAAACGATTCTTTTCACTTGCTGTTCACTTTGATGTCTCACTATATTGAATGTATAATAAAATGACTTTCGATGATCTGAGCATTAGATCTCACAATGATCAGCGAACGAAAGAGAAGAGAAGAGAAGAGACTCCTCTCTTCTGCGCAAGCCCTTTTATTACCTTCTCGAGGGGCGTTACCATCCCTTCCAAAGCGTGATACTGCGTCATCGCTAGAACTTCCAACTTCGTTAATACATGACGGATTTTCAAAATTCAAAAACTGAAAATAAATTTCATCAAAATTCCAAATCAATGCTTTTATTGCAAATGGATTTCCACAATTCTGCATTCAAAAAGTCATAAAAATACCATAGTTTCAGCAATCTCCGTCTTCCTTTAAACTATCGTTCATTGGTTCATGCCTCTCCTCCAATAGCATAGTTTCTTCCTCAGCAGAATTCCTCGTTTCCTGCGACTGCGTCGTACATCTTGGAACATTCTGGACTAAAATGCTGACGTCACTGAGAATCTCAGCTCAAGTAGCTTGCTGGCATAACATTTACGTCATCCGTGCTTACGTCATGACTACCCACGTCATAACTATGACAGCCATAACTCTAATCATAACTTCAAATACAGCCACCGTGGTCTCTACATAATTCAATTACGGGGGCAGTACCATCCCGACATTTTCCCGAAGACGAAGTGGGAAACCACGGAAAACCACTTCGAGGATGGCTGAGGTGGGAATCGAACCCCCTCTACTCAGTTGGGCCACCCGAGGCTGAGTAGACCCCGTTCCAGTCCTCATGCCACTTTTCAAATTTCGTGGCAGAGCCGGGAATCGAACCCAGGACCTCCGGGGCGGAAGCTAACCATGCTGACCGCTACGCTACGGAGGCGACTTTCTAGGGTTTCTATCATTTGTTTTATTAAACATTCAGAAATAAAAAAGTTTATAATCTATCTATAAACAAGGGACAGATGACCTCGTAGTTCCGCCCCTTAAAACAACAATAACTAACTATCTATAAACATGTGTTGTTCTGTTTTTCTTTTTTATTCGGCCCGACTAGACTATTTTGTATTCCGTCAGGCCCTGCACCTAAAGAGTTTGCCCATGTCTGCACTTTTGTATACAACGGTGATTCTTCCGGAAGCAACTTGAAAAATGAAAATCCACAGCCTGCTTCCAGTCTCCGACCGGGTCAGGAATGGAATGAATGAAGCCCCCATCTAGCGGCGAGGATATGAACTGTGCCGGCTGCCGAGGCCTGACGCACTTCTCTGGGGCAATGATTAAATGAATGACAGATGAAATGAAATGATAGTGAAGAGTGTTGCTGGAATGAAATTTTGCCAGGGAAAACCGGAGTACCCGGAGAAAAACCTGTCGGCCTCCATTTTGTCCAGCACAGATCTCACATGGAGTGACCGGGATTTGAACCACGGACCCAGCGGTGAGAGGCCGGCGTGCTGCCGCCTAAGCCACGGAGGCTTCTTCTTCCGGAAGCAACTTACGCAGCCGAAACAATGGTGATCGACAGTCATTCCAAAATTAAGGATATAGAAGGACGGGAAAGTTAAATTCTCAGAAATATTTACGGGGCAGTTAATAATAACGGCATTTGGATGAACACACCTCAAAACGAACTTTATCAAAAGATCAGTCAATGCCCTGGCCATGTTAATACACTGGATCCCATGAGAACTCCGCAGTTAAGGAGCATTGGGCGTGGTTGGACCTTGGATGGAATGCCGGTTCAGTGGGACCAGGCGCTGTTGGCAGGGAAAGGAGGAGCGGAAAGTCCCTGGCCACCCTACTGCACGTAAACTACGAATGAGGATAGCCTCTTCGGAGGCATGGACCTGCCTTGGAGCAGAATACCAATAACAAGTAGTTCAGTGAAGAACTATACAGCTTATTTTCATATATCCTACTTATGATAATTAACTCTACCAACATGCAAAATTTCAGTTTGAGTGCTGTAATAGAATTGTAGATATTGAGAACCGTATAAATATTTCGGATGGTCGCCATGTTGGATTTGTATGTATTTAGGTCTCAGAGTTATGTACTATTATATGAAGATTATTGCGTAGGTTTATTCAATCGCATGATTAGGACACAAGAAATAAAATCGAGATTTTAAAATTTCGCACAGCTGCCATCTTGTTGTTATGAAACTATTAAAATACATTAGATGCTAGTGGATTAGAAATTGTATAAGCATTTACCTACCAAGTTTCACTGCGCTTGGATGGCTAAATCGATGGAAACGACCATTTAAATATTTATATATCGCGTCACCGCCATGTTGGATTTGTGCTCACCCGGTTATTGAAAGTTCCATAGGTAAACTTATGTCCATAGCCTCCATCAGCATACAAAATTTCAGTTTGATTGCTATCATAGATTAATATATATTGAGAACCGTCTAAATATTTCGTATGGTCGCCATGTTGGATTTTTATTTAAGTAGGCCATAGAGTTATGTACTATTAGATGACGATTTTCGCGTAGGTTCATTATTCAAACGTTCACTTCGATCGCATGATTATTACACAAGAAATAAAAACTTAATTTTAAAATTTCGCAAAGCCGCCATCTTGAGGTTATGTAAACAATTGAACTAAATTAGATGCCAGTGCATTGCAATATGTAAAAACCTTTGATGTACCAAGTTTTATTGCGTTTGGACGGTTAAATCACGAGAAAAGTCTACTGTATTTAAATGTTTCAACTTTGCTTGGCCGACATGTTCGCTTTGTACTTACCAGGTTTCTGAAAGTCTCATACATGAACTTCTAGTAGTGCCCTTTATCGCCGTACAAAATTTCAGGGTGATATCCTTTACAGTTTCGGTATAGAATGCTGGTGAAATATTTCGCACAGCCGCCATGTTGGATTGGTGAGACGTAATAAAATTTGAAGGGTACGGTCGGGTTCCTCCAAAATTGTACTATGACCTTACTTAGTTTCATTGAAATCGCTCCAGCCGTTTAGATTTTATTTGGAACACACACACTCGGACAAAAGGTGATCTCATAAGCCTATTTTTTCATAAATGAAAATATGCTAATAGCAAATTATAAGTTAGATGCTGGAGATTATGTCAAGAGATGGAAGATGGAAGATAATTGTCCCAATCGCTATTATGTAGCCTGTTTGAGTCTCCAGTTTTTTGACTGGTTTGATGCAGCACTTCATGCCTCACTGTCCTCAGCTAATCGTTTCATCTCTACATAACTACCACACCCTACATCCGAGGCAATCTGTTTAACATATTATAACCTTGGTCTACCCCTACAGTTCTTGTCATCGACCCTTCCTTCCATAACAAAGCTTGCTATTGCTGGGTTTCTTAATACGTGACCTACCAACCTATATCTTCTCTTCATTAGCAGTCACCAGAAACATCTCTCCTCTCCCACTCGTCTTAATACCTCTTCGTTTGTAACCCTATCTACCCATCTGATCTTCATTATTCTCCTGTAACACCACATTTCAAACGCTTCAATTCTCCTCTTTTCTGCTGCACCAATAGTCCAAGTTTCACTTCCATAGAGCACCATGCTCCAGACAAAGGCTTTCAAAAATGACTTCCTAATACCTAATCTATATACGATGTCAACAGATTCCTTTTGTGTAAAAATGCTATCCTTGCCTGAGCCAACCTACTTTTTATATCCTCTTTGTTTCGTCCATCACTGGTTATTTTGCTTTGCCTATGTTGACCATTTTCTCCCTTACTCCCTCCTTTAAACTAACACCGCCACATGACAGAAACAACCTTAATATTAGGGGCAATGACCTCGCTGATCCGCCCCTTAAAACAAACCAATAACTAACAAAGTTAATATTGCTAAGTTTAATATATCGTGAATTCCCCTACTAATAAAAAGCGCTCTTGACATAACACTGACCTCGGTATACAAAATGTAGTCTTAAGTGGCATTGTCTTCTGGAGAGAGATCTGACATTTGACAACGATTACTTAGGCCTACTTGATGATAATTAAGTGTTAAGACTGCAATTAGTTGAAGGGGCCATGATACTGTAAGGGCGAGCGGGCTGCCCATGGCCTCCTCTATTATTGGAACAGTACAAAAGAAGGCTTTACGGTAAATATCTGAGGCCTTTCACTAACAAGGACACGAGATTGACAAGTCAAGATGGCGGGCATTCCTCAGTGTGTCTCTTTGTGGTCTTTTCACTCAAGTCCACTCGGAACCGTCTTACTTTTAACAGGAAGGTAGTAATTCCTAGTTTTTGAATGGTATGAACTCCGTCTTGAGGAAAGAATTCATGATGAAAATCAATAAATGTAAAACAAAAATATTGGAATGCATCCGAAATAAATCAGAAAACTCTATGGACATCAAATTGGCAGGTGAAAAGCTAAAAGAAGTTACTTTGGAAGCAAAATAACCAGTGATGGACGAAGCAAAGAGGATATAAAAAGTAGGTTGGCTCAGGCAAAGAAAGAATTTCTACAGAAAAGGAATCTGTTGGCATCGAATATAGATTTAAGTATTAGGAAGTCATTTTTGAAAGCCTTTGTCTGGAGCGTGGCGCTCTATGGAAGTGAAACTTGGACTATTGGTGCAGCAGAAAAGGGGAGAATTGAAGCGTTTGAAATGTGGTGTTAAAGGAGAATGATGAAGATCAGATTGGTAGATAGGGTTACAAACGAAGAGGCATTAAGACGAGTGGGAGAGGAGAGATGTTTCTGACGACTGCTAATGAAGAGAAGCGATAGGTTGGTAGGTCACATAATAAGACATCCAGGAATTGCAAGCTTAGTTATGGAAGGAAGGGTCGAGGACAAGAACTGTAGGGGTAGACCAAGGTTAGAATATGTTAAACAGATTGCTTCGGATGTAGGGATGAATAAGATTAGCTCAGGACAGGGAGGCATGGAGGCTGCATCAAACCAGTCAAAAGACTGAAGACTTAAACAACAATTTTCTTATATTGCCTTCCTTGGAGTCCTGCCATTCCCAATCCCGTTTTTTCTTTCTTTGAAAATTTCTCTCTCCAGTGCATCTTCTTCTCTTACATTGTTTCTTTCTAAATCTTTCTTTACTTCTTGAAACCAGGCTGTTGTCGATTTCTTTTCAAAGATATTTGAAAACCTGTTGGGTTAACTTGCTATCATTCATTCTATACAAATGTCCGAAAAATAGCAATCGCCTCTTCTTTATTGTCTCCGTTATGTTTTCAATGTTCCGATATATTTCTTAATTTCCAAAACTCTGTAGTTCTTAATGGACCGAGAATTTTGCGTATAATTCTTCTTTCTGATACTTCTAATTTATCCAATTTATAACTTAGTATTAGGTCGCCTCCGTAGCGTAGCGGTCAACATGGTTAGCTGCCGCCCCGGAGATCCTGGGTTCGATTCCCGGCTCTGCCACGAAATTTGAAAAGTGGTACGAGGACTGGAACGGGGTCTACTCAGCCTCGGGTGGCCCAAATGAGTAGAGGGGGTTCGATTCCCCCTCAGCCATCCTCGAAGTGGTTTTCCGTGGTTTCCCACTTCGTCTTCGGGCAAATGCCGGGATGGTCCCTTCTTCAAGGCCACGGCCGCCTCCTTCCCTCTTCCTTGCTTATCCATCCTTACCTTCCCTCATGAGGCCCCTTTTCGCTTTGCAGGTGAGGCCGCCTGGGCGAGGTGCCAATCCCACCTCACCAGTTGTATCCCTTCCGATTCGATGTTCCCAGCTCTAGTTCCCTCGCTGAGTCCGTGGGTTCCACCAACCTGGAGGGTAAACGACTAAAAAATAAAATAAAATAATTTAGTATTAGACATTCACTGGCATATAAGCATTCTGGTTTAATTACTGCTCTATAGTGCTGTATAATGAATTTCTCAGATAAACATTTTTTGTTATAGATATTCCTGGTTATACCATATGTGCACTCTTCCTTCTACAGCAGATTTTTCTAAGCCATTCTTGTGAATTATTTCCCCCAAATATTTGAACTTATCTACCCTCTTAATTTGACCAATTTTTGTTATTAGGGTTTCTGGAGCCTTTTTAATATTTGTCATACATTTTGTTTTTTTTTTCTACAGAAATCTTTATACCTGTTTCATTGGCTATCTCTTGTACTGTTGCATGAGCTACTATTATTACTAGGGATCGGATTTTTAGGTAAATAAATATTTTAAGCATTTTTCCTATAAATACATGAATTACTGCTTTTCACTTATTAGCACATAAAAGAAATAATATTAACATTTTTTTTTAATCAGTAGATCTTTCAGTTTATTGCATTTTTGTTCTGTGTTACTTCAACGGGGAAGAACCTGTGAGCTATCTAATCTTCATGCAGAGCATATGTCAGCTTGCAACTGTGTTATTCTTAACTTATCGCCCCGTGCCACTCACTGTGGAAGCCAGGGATTTCCTAGTCCATAGCCATATTGCACCACGTGTTAGATCTACCTGAAACCAGTGTCACTCACAAGCAGTTCATTATTTCTGGCACTGTCAAGCGTAAGTCAGTTCTACGATGCCTACAGTAAAAACAACTACAAGTTGCAGAATTTAAAGATAAGTTTACTTTTGATGGGGGCGTTCTGTTCTACCAACCTTACGGGAAAGCATTCAAGGCTGAATAGCGATCTCAATTACACAACACCTCGAGGGCAAGAAACATACTGACGCAGTTTCGCGACTTCAGAAGAAGTGTTTCGCGATAATCGTTGGTTATTCGTGTTGGACTACCTGAAGATGTATCTCGTTGTGTATTGTAATGCTTCAGCAGTCAGTGAGACATAGCATAAATTGCAATGGTGAGTACTGCATATTGTTTATATTGCCATTAATAAACATAATTATAAATAAATATTTTTACTTTTTTGTCATATTTTCAGGCATTTTGAATACATAAAAAATAAATATTTTCCCGATTTTTAGCACGTAATAATCCGAGCTCTAATTATTACCGTATTATCATTTTCCTTTATCTCTCTCCCTTTCTGCTATCATACTGCCTATGATGGGCTGCTTCATTTCACCTTTCCTATCGACCTCCCTTGGTTAGGGCAGATTACCTTGTTGTTCCTCCCATAAAAACAATAGTTAGCACTCTTATAAATTTCGTGTTTGTACATTTCATTGATGAACGCTCTGTGACACCTATTGAGAGGACGGATGTTTTCAGCGCGGCCTGTAGCTCCCCATCCACACCCTCATTTAACAAGACCCAAATATTTTGGTGGAAATGCTTCTTCCGGCTCTCATAAAGAGCAGAGCGCTTCCTGTTGCTGTTACTGTAGCCGTGCGTGGTTTCACACACTCACTCCAGGATGGTGCCGCTACACCCTGGACATACAGTACAGTACACACACCGAAGTACACGGGACTCATGACCAAAACGTCCCAAATCCCAAAAATTAACCACCAAGGAAATTCAAGGTAGGAAAGAATGTAAGATATAAAGATAGAAAAAGGAGATGAAAATGTTAACCCGCGAGGACTGGCGCATTGGGTATTATTGACCCGAGGAGTAAAAAATGGTCTATATTTTGGTTTTGGTCAGCCCTTATTCCCTGTCACTTACTGTACCTTCCTTCCTAGCCTTGGCCTTCACCCTGCAAAAGAAACATGTCCATAGCTCTTGGAACACTCAAGTTATTTCTATATTATTTACGGTCGGGTCAGATTTACCCATAGCGCCAGCCCTCTCGTGACAATTTTCGGCTTAGGTTAGTCGGAACAATATGTAAAAAAGATGTTCAGTAAAGAATATATAGCCTACTTACTCCTAAATGCATGGGTATTGTTATACCTCATTGTCCTTTTCAAGGAGTATAATTGAATGTTGGTTGTAGTAGCTTGTTGAAATACAACGTGCTATACGGATATTAAACATGAATATGAAGTTTCCCTTGCTAGTGCTACCTCTGTACAAAATATCATTCAATTCGGTTTCGCCGTGTTTGAATTGGTATGGTGAATCGATTTGCACACAAACATGGCCGCCATCCTCAAATTATTGGGCTGATGACCTTGTAAATTGGTCAAAATATTCTTTATACATAAAGGTATAATGTTGCAAAAGTTGGTAGAGATCAGATGATTAGGTTGGTCGTAACTTGATTTAAGCTTTTAACATTTGGGTGGCCGCCATTACGTTTTCGTCAAGATGGCGGCGATATAAAACATGACAGTGAGGTGCCCTTTGCTAATGCTACCTCTGTACCAAATTTCGTTCAATTCGGTTTCACCGTGTTCGAATTGATAGAGGGGGACAGACTTTCAGAGTACACACAGACACACACACACAGACTCACACACACACACACACAATTTTTCGCCTTGTGCTGATCTCATGAGTCTAGGCCTACTTTCATTTTTGGCAAAAATCCACCTATTTTGGTGCAGCACGATCACATAGCTCACGTTCTTGTTGATCCATGTTTAGGGTCTTGGGACACCTTGGTCATCAGCTCCTTTGCTCAAAAAAATCGAGATGGCTGCTTTACCGCCACTATGAAAGCCAATGTTACTGTACAACATTAAGTCATTGTTATTTTTCTGCATGTTGAATTTGAAGTATCTCTCTCTATTCGTTTAGTCGATTCCGACTCTCCTTGACCCCATGTACTAGACTACGCCAATTTTTCCTGTCCTGCACTGCCTCTCGAAGATTTTCCAAGCTGGAATTTAGTGCTTCTGTGATGCCATCCATCCATCTCATTCTTTGCCTCCCTCTTCTTCTTGTGCCTTCTATCTTCCCCAGCATTAAGGTCTTCTCTAATGAATTATACATATAAATTATACATATATATAATAATAATAATAATAATAATATCGTATGGCCTCGGGTGCTTGGTGCAAGCTTTGCTATTTGACACCCATAGGGTAGCTTGCATGTCGAATTTCGTAGTTCCTTGACTTAGAAAGTCAAGGAGGTTAGATGTTAGATATCTAATCTCCTTGAACACAATAGCGCTTTCTAGTAGAGAAATGAGGAACTTTGTGCTGGCGGAAACTCCCGACATTAATTTGGCCATTATGAACTCGGCCTACTGAATTCAAATGTGTTCTTTGACATGCCAACATCGTGTGACATGCGTATCGTATTTTTGCCGCCTTTCAAAAATCACTTACCACGGTCAGGGGCGAACCTGCAATCTTGGGGTTAGTAGACCGACATGCTATCCACTCACCCACCGTGGCAAGCTGTTTAATGAAGTATACATATAAATAAACCTCATTTCATATAGGGAACAGTTCATAGGAAGACACCGGGTGTAAAATTACTTCATTAAAACCCGTACGACTACGACAAAAAGGGAGCGACACACTATGGGTCAAAATAACTCGGTGCCAATCCTCGTGTGATATATTTTAACGCTAGTTCTGAAGGGTTAAGGAATGAAGGTAGCCAGGAAATAAGGAGATGAGTAAAGGCGCAATGCTCACCGTGTTTCTGTAGAAAGCTAGATGATCCAAGATGAGCTTTGTGTGTAAGATCACGACCGGACCGAACCAGGCGGCCATGACTCACTTCATCTTAATTGGCGGGATAATTATTGTGTGTATCGGGTGTTTATCAAGTCGTGTGCCTGCCTGCACGAGATAGGCTATTCCGGTTAGGATACTGTAGATATCAACCAACATCCCTGGCATAAACACAGAGATTTTCATACATGATACATAAACATATTTGTTCTTAATTCCTTTAAGTGACTTGAGACATGTTAGTCATCATCCCCGTGTAGTTGGGTGTGTGTTGAATGTATTAGGCACGGATGGCGCAGGTACCCTGGGGAAATACCACACTCAGGATAGCGGCTGCCCTCACGGCCCGGGTACATGACTTCGCAGCGGTACTGATACATATAAACTTTTCGTATACTATAGGGGCCAGATGACCTCGGTGTTCCGCACCTTAAAAAGACAATACCTAACTAACGAATGAAAGTAACTGATATTGTTGTCTTCATTAAAATCAATAATAATAATATCGTATGGCCTCGGCTGCCGGGTGCAAGCTTTGTTAATTGACGCCCAGAGGGTAGCTTGCATGTCCAATTTTATCGCTCCTTGAAGCGCTATGGAAGTCAAGGAGGTTAGATATCCAAGCTCCTTGACACTATAGCGCTTTCTAGTAGAGAAATTGTAACGATTCGATCCCATACTTGTTATATTTAAAGGGTTATTCATTTATAATTATCATATTTATTATTATTATTAATTAGTACATCCATGAGATGATTTTTATATCAGATAATTGTAAGCGGTTTTTATTATTATAGTCAGAAATATTTTTATTAACAGTTATTTGTAAAGAGACGAAGTAAAATATATAATGCAACAAGATTGCCAAATAGGATCAACCCAATGCGTCACAAACTGAACGACGTAGTAATAATTTCACCACGGCAAACTGCGTCATTTTCCTGGGATGCAAAGAAACCCAATATGAGTAACCATCACGTGCGCACCATATAGTTCCTTCGAGAAGGAATGGAACATTATATTTCAACTATGGTGTAACCAATACGTCACTACTGTAGCCCATATACGCGTCAAAGCTGCAACTAGCCCTCGTGGAGGAATGAACACAGAAGAGAGGGTAGCTTGCTTCTAGAGTGGGGGCTGTGACACCACGTGACAAGGAAGTATTTGTACCTGCGACATCGGACAAGAGTGGCATTGATCTACAGCTCTGAATGAAGGAAGGAGGTGGTAACCTTGCTTTCTGGGTCCTAATGAACGGAGCAAACAGAGTTGGCACTGTACGATGTCTTGCCGAAATCTATATTAGTACATAATGGGTTATATCCCTGATCAAGAGTCTTTCTACAGATGGCAACGTATTTAATGAGGATATTTCATAGTAATTGAGATATCACATCATTTTTTTAAACATATGCGACGTAACATCGAGATCATCGATCATTTCTTAAATATGACGAATCTTCGACTGGGTGAGCAAACAATTCAATAAAACTATCGTCTCTATTATAATTTAACTTCAATTAACTTTCAATTCATTTTAAATGTTCAGTTCCTTTTAAATTAATTGCCGCATTGAGTAATTTTAAATTCAATTGTGTGACTATCACTATTCTGTTTTATTAATATTTTGTTCTTGAGTCAATAAATTCATTCTCTTCAACGTAAAGCCTATTTCTTTCATTGTAGTTAGTACTTTAAGGCAATCATACTCCTTGATTAAATACTGGATTGGTTAGATGACTTTGTCTCACTACGGCCCGGGTAAGTGGTCTCGACTCTACTGCTGATAGCCGAGGTTAAATCAATAAATTTCGATTCACTGTCTTAAATAGGGATCTGGCGCTCAACAACTTATTATATTACACTATCACAGGTAAGGTCATACCACAGTGTATATTATTTATTCTTATCATGTTTGATTTTTATTGAACCACAATAGTTAACACCACGTTCAACGACTTATATTAAAAATGTTACATTTGGCGCCACAAAGTAGGACACGAAAACCATTCGGTATTTAAGAGAGGAGTGTATAATTTCAGTGCAAATTGTCAGTGCTTATGGGGGACAGTGAAGTGAAGTGAAATTTTGGAAGGGCAATTGTTATACGGTGTACTTCGAGATGTCGGAAGAGGAACAGAGGCAGTTGAGAAGTAGGGATGCAGTCAAGAAAGTTAATTATAAGGAGGTTGATAGCGGTAGCGATATTGAGAGCGTAGAGAATAATACCAAGATGTCGGAGGTAAATCTTGAGAATAATCTTGAGAGTAATCCTGAAAATAATCCTGAGGTTAACCCTGACACGAATTCAGAGGAAAATTTCGAGACGAATACAGAGGTACATCCTGAGACTAGTGGGAGTAAGGAAAAAGAGAAGTCTATAGATATTCCTGACGATAAATTCAATTTACTCATGAGGATGTTGCAGAATATGGATGGGCGAAATCAGGAGAGTAAGAAAGATAATCAGGAAAGTAGAAAGGAATTCAATGATAAATTTGAGAAATTAGATAAAGATATGAATAAAAATAGTGAAGAGAATAAAAGAAGTTATTTGCAATTCAATGATAAATTTGAGAAATTAGATAAAGATATGGGTAGGCTAAATCAAAATATGGAAGAGAGTAAGAAAGATAATTTGGAAAGTAGGAAGGAATTGAGTAGAGATTTAGGTGAGAAATTAGATAAGAGTAATCAAGAGATAAGAGAGGATATGAGTAAAATAAATCAGAAATTGGAAGAGAATAATGTAAAACTAGATATTGTGGAAACGATGAATAGAGAATTAAGTATGAAGTATGATATGCTACAGGAGAGTATTCAGGGGGTGAAACAGGAAATCAGAGGTGAAATTAAGGAGGAGGTAGAGATGAAGGCTAAAGATATTATTAAGACAGTAGATAAGAAATTAGAAGCAGCAGAAAGTAGGATTCAGGAAAGAATAGTAACTGTGATTGAAGATAAAATAGCAATTCAAGGTGAAAGTTTTAGAAAATTGGTAGAAGCGGAAACTAGGCAGGTGGTAGAGACTTTAGGGGATACTGAAGTAGAATCAGTCAAGACAGCCTGTAAGGAGACTGTAATTGAAAGTAGATTAGAGTCAGAGGAGATAGTAGGAGAAAACATAGTGGAGTTGGAGGAGATTGTAGGTGAAAGTAGGGTAGAGTCAAAGGAGATAGTAGAAGAAAGCATAGTAGAGTTCGAGGAGATTGTAGGTGAAAGCAGATTAGAGTCAGAGGAGATTTTAGATGAAAGCAGGATAGCTGTAGAAGAAATTATAGGTGATGAACAGCAATTAGCGGATATAATAGGAGAAAACATAGTAGAGTTGGTAGAGATGCTAGACATAGATGAAAGTAGCTTAGGTAAGGAACAGCAATCAGCGGAGATGATAGATGAAAGCAGGACAGCTATAGAAGAGACTATAGAACGTAGTGAAAAAGAAGAGAAGATGAAAGAAAAGATAGGGATAGAAGTAGGTAAGATAAAGAAAGTACTAAGCACTCAAGAGATTAAGATGCAGACAATCATAGATAAATTAGATAGGCAAACTAGGGAAGAATTTAGTCCTGAGATAGAGGAAGTTAATATGAAATTATTAGTGGCAGAGAAGCGTGCGTTAAGTCATAGTCAGAAGAACATAATTAGTAAACAGGTTAAGAGGAGGAGAGAGATAGATAAGAGGAGAAGCAATGGGCAACGGCTAAAGAGAAAATTAAATATTAGTAGTGGAGAAGTGAAGGGAAGACATGTAGGTAGATATTTTAGAAGTAAAATGAAAGAGAAGAGAATTAAGTTGTTAGAGGAAAAAGAAATCAGAATGAAGGAGAGAAAGAAAGCATATGATGTGCAGTGGCGTACTGAATTATCCAGACTTGGGGAAGTGAGAGGGGGAAAGCCGAAGTACTGTGTTACTATGGATGAATATAGTACAAAGAAAGTAGAAATTAATGTTATAAGGATGGAGGAAAGTGGAATTCTAGTTAAAGATAGAATTGAAGATGAATGTGGTAAGAACTGTGAAATGCCAGAGAACGTAGTTATGTAAATTTATATTAACGATAGTTACTCTTCCGTATGACTTAAATATGAAGTAATAAAATTTTATATGATTTAACAGAGGTAGATAAGAAACCTGCTGTGTGTAATTTTAATTCAGTCGTGAAGTTAGGATGGTAAGGGGCGCGTAGTGCATACGCTTATTGATTTAGATTGACTAAAATCATTTAATTTGGAAGACAGAGATTGTCGTGCTATTGAGCAATTCAGGTAAGTTGAATGTGGGTCCTTAAGCTGCAGGTAAGTTGGAGGAAGTGAGGATTAATTTAAAAAAAAAAGGTAGGAAGATTATTACATAGGTAAGTAATCGAAAGAAAGTAATAATTATTATGGCAACCATAATTATGAATATAATGGTAATGAAGATTTAATTCAAAAGTGAGTGAAGATAAGATGATACAGTGGTAATAAAACGAATGAGTTGAAGAATTAGGTATTGATTTAATAAAGAAGTTTCATTTTGAGGACAGCGAGGTCATCAGTGGATATATTTTGAGAAATTTATAAGTGGTTTAGAATTGTTAATGGTAATGCGTTGTATGAATTAACCAACATCGGGTTGAAATGAGGAAGTAGTAACTAATTAGGACATCTGGTACTTGTTGACAGATATGTGTGTGTGTATGTGTGTATTTTCACGTAAATGGACGTGAGTTTGAAGAAGTAGGCCAACGAAGGTAATGCCGTTGAGCAATGTGGTTTTAAAGTTTTGGTAAGATGCCAAATGAAGTTTTTTAAGGAGGAAGTTTTGGTAAGATGCCAAATGAAGTAGGTTGGAGGAAGTTTTTGGTAAGATGAAGTAGGTCAGCGAGGTATATTCCGTTGAGCAATAATTATTTTTTATGGTGTCTACGGGACTACGTGAAGTTAATGTTGGGAGTTTTTTTAAAGTATATATGGATGTATGCACACAAGGTAATAAGAGATTACAAAGGTAAGATTGTCCAAGTTTTTGTTACAGTTACGCACGTTTTAAAGGTATTACAAGGCTTGTTATCGAGCTAAACCACTTTGTAGTAAAAAGTTACTGATGATTAATAACGAATTAATTATGTGGTAGATTGTTGTCCTACACAGGTAAAAGTAAAGATAATAATTATAATTAAAAGGTTGACATAATATTTACTAATATTGAAAGGAATTTATTATAATTCGAAGTTTTGAGGATTTTAAAAGATAAATAATTTTTTTTTAGTAGACGAGAAATTAAAGTTTTATTTATGTCATACGGAGTTAGTAAAGAGAAGTTTATATTTTGAAGACAAGAATAAGTTAGTAATGTAAGGTGAAGATACCTAAGGGATAATAATGAAGTTTCAATTAAAGGCAGGTGTAATTTACGCAGTTAATTGGGTAGAGCAGAGAGTGTCTGAACTGTGTTATAACTCAGGACTTGCTTTATGAAGTGATTATGGGAGAATATTTGCTAATTAAGAGTGTCGGTGTTATTGACTATCAACAGGAACACTGTCATTATTTTAGGAAGACAATAATTAGGAAAGCTAAGTGTGATGTTATTATTCCAAGGAATTAGTCGAAGCATGTAAGATTTTTTTAGCTGAAATTTAATGTGTTATTGGTCAGTAAGAGGTGACCTGTAACAGTAAGAAGATGTGGGATTATATCACGAATAGGGGAGTTTTTTTTGTATGTGACGTGTGATGTCACAATGAGTTTTGAGAGATTCTGGTATAGCAAGTGTGAGCTATAGTCCAGGCGGTCAGAACAAGTAGGAAGTGGTGTTTGGAGGACACTGTACTTAATTAAGAGTTTTGAGAGAAAACTAAGGGGGGTTTTTAGGCATTCAGCAAAAAGTCAAATCATGAATAGACTAAGTTCAAAGTATAAGAGCATTAATATTTTGTGGAACGAAATATTTATTCCGAGGAGTTTGTCATGAGTTTTTGTGAAATAGTTTAGTGATATACGTAATTCAGGTATTGAGTAGTATTTTGTCCAAGTCTTAATCATTTTGTTATGGTAAGTAAGGAATGACAATACAGTAAAGTTATATCTTGACGCTAAGTTAAATTTTATAAAGTGAACGAGAAGTCAGATTTTATGTTTATTGGTGATTTTGAAAATTCAAGTTATTGTTTTCGAGAAGTAGTAAAGAGGAAACATGGTTTTATAAGAAGTTAAGAAGTCGTGGAGACTTAGGAAGTATTAATTTGAAAGGAGGCGGCCGTGGCCTAAGAAAGAATTAAGCCACGAAGGCAGGTGAGTAGTAACTTGGATATTTATGTGAACTGTTTAATAACTGCTTTAAGGTATTTCGATGTCATTATGTATTTGGGGTAGTATTTACATGTATGACATGCACTGAAATTGGAATTGCCTTAGGTATCTTGCTAAGTTATTTTTTTTCTTCAATTATTGAAATTGTACTGCATTTGAGTAATCCCTTTATAGAGACGAAAGGAATATTGTGTTGTTTGCATATCATGTGCTGTGATAGTTGTAATGTGTTAATCAGCTGGAAATACAACAATGTAATTCTACACCAGACCGATGAAAACTACGTTCACTAGATATGAAGACAAAATTGTATGTCAAGCATACGATCACCAAGACAAGTGCAGCGTTGACATATATGTCAAAATTAAAAGTGAAGGGCATTTATGTATATTTCTTTACAGCATAAATATAAAGAAGAATGAACATTATGAACATTTGGAAGAATGAGATAAATGAAAGTTAAAATGTGAATTTTTGTGAAGAATATCTTTCTTGTATATTTTTATGTATTGATGAAGAGTATATTGTATGTTGTCTTTTTGGGGGTTATAATATTTAAATTTATAGTTTTTTTTTTATGTTGGATGGGGTAAGAGAAATAATGTGAAATGTCATTTAAATTATTTATCTTAGGGGCGATTGTAACGATTCGATCCCATACTTGTTATATTTAAAGGGTTATTCATTTATAATTATCATATTTATTATTATTATTAATTAGTACATCCATGAGATGATTTTTATATCAGATAATTGTAAGCGGTTTTTATTATTATAGTCAGAAATATTTTTATTAACAGTTATTTGTAAAGAGACGAAGTAAAATATATAATGCAACAAGATTGCCAAATAGGATCAACCCAATGCGTCACAAACTGAACGACGTAGTAATAATTTCACCACGGCAAACTGCGTCATTTTCCTGGGATGCAAAGAAACCCAATATGAGTAACCATCACGTGCGCACCATATAGTTCCTTCGAGAAGGAATGGAACATTATATTTCAACTATGGTGTAACCAATACGTCACTACTGTAGCCCATATACGCGTCAAAGCTGCAACTAGCCCTCGTGGAGGAATGAACACAGAAGAGAGGGTAGCTTGCTTCTAGAGTGGGGGCTGTGACACCACGTGACAAGGAAGTATTTGTACCTGCGACATCGGACAAGAGTGGCATTGATCTACAGCTCTGAATGAAGGAAGGAGGTGGTAACCTTGCTTTCTGGGTCCTAATGAACGGAGCAAACAGAGTTGGCACTGTACGATGTCTTGCCGAAATCTATATTAGTACATAATGGGTTATAACCCTGATCAAGAGTCTTTCTACAGATGGCAACGTATTTAATGAGGATATTTCATAGTAATTGAGATATCACATCATTTTTTTAAACATATGCGACGTAACATCGAGATCATCGATCATTTCTTAAATATGACGAATCTTCGACTGGGTGAGCAAACAATTCAATAAAACTATCGTCTCTATTATAATTTAACTTCAATTAACTTTCAATTCATTTTAAATGTTCAGTTTCTTTTAAATAATTAAACCGCAGTTGGTAAATTAAATTCTTTTTTGTAACTATTAATATTTTGTTCTTGCATATAATAAATTCATTTTCTTTAACTTCATGACTGTAACTTTTCTTGTAGTTAGCACATACTATAGGCAAAATCAATCATACTCCTTAAATAAGTACTGAATGGTTAGTGAACTCAGTTACACTACGGCCCGGGTAAGTGGTCTCGAACTCTACTGCTGATAGCCGAGGTTAATTCACAAATTTCGATTCACTGTCTTAAATAGGAATCTGGCGCTCAACAGCAACTTGTTATATTATACTATCGCAGGTAAGGTCACACCACAGTGTATATTATTTATTCTTATTATGTTTGTTTATTGAACCACAATAGTTAACACCACGTTAAGGATATATTAAAAATGTTACAAAATGAGAAACTTTGTGTTGGCGGAAAATCCCGAGATTAATTTTGCCATTATGAACACGGCCTACTGAATTCAAATGGGTTCTTTAACATGCCAACAACGTATAATATGCGTGCCGTGATTTTTGTCGCCTTTCAAAAATCACTTACCATGGCCAGGAGCGAACCTGCAAGCACGGGATTGGCAGTCCAACACGATAACCACTTACCCACCGTGGCAAGCTATCAATAATAATAATAATAGCCTAACAATATCACCTCCGTGGTGTAGTGGTTAGCATGCTTTGCTGCCACCCCGGAGAATTCCCGGCTCTGCCACAACATTTGAAAAGTGGTATGAGGCCTGGAACGGGGTCTACTCATCCTCGGGTGGTTCAAATGAGTAGAGGGGGTTCGATTACCACCTCAGCCATCCTCGAAGTGGTTTTCCGTGGTTTCCCACTTGGACTCGGAGCAAATACCGGGATGGTAAGTCCTCGGCCGCCTCCTTCCCTCTTCCTTGCCCATCCCTCCCACTCTTCCCAACCCTTCATCAGGCCCCTGTTCGCTTTTCAGGTGAGGCCGCCTGGGCGAGGTGTTCGTCCCACCTCCCCAGTTGTATCCCCCAACAAGATGTTTCAAGCTACAGGACACTGCCCTCAGTGGCGGTAGAGGTGGGATCCCTCGCAGAGTCCGAGGGAAAAGCCGATCCTGGAGGGTAAATCGACTAATAATAATAATATTAGTCTAATAATAATAATAGTCTAATAATAATTATAATAATAATAATAATAATAATTTAATTTTTATTTATATTTATCTTTTTACGAGAGAAGTGGAAAAATCTTGCATAAGACCTTGAGGAGGGTCCGCACTCCTCAAGAGTGTGGGATTCTTACCCACTAAAAAACCACACCCTGTCCTCTTGACAAAACCCATCCCGGGACCACTTTCGTATTACTTCAGGATGGAGTCATTTTCTTTGCTTCACAAGCACCATCTTACTTCTCCATTCATAGCCCGCGGATCGCAGACTTAATCATCTAAATCGAGCAAGTCCCCATCCGAGTTCTTCTGACGAAGGACCACCTCAACAAAGAAAGCGACCGTATCCCAGCTGAGCTCGTTCCTCAGCATAACGCCAGCTATATTGTCCGGCGTTATTGGACCAACCTCAGCTTCAAGTTGTAGTTTTTCCGCTGCCCAACGAGCGCAGACGAAGAACGTATGATATACGTCATCTCGTTCGTTCTCGCTGTAAATACAAACTGGACTCCTTACTTTGGCCATACGATGAAGGTAACACCGAAAGTAGCCATGACCTGTCACCATCTGAGTAAGAAAGTAATTAGTTTCTCCGTGTTTCCTACTCGTCCACTCTACCAGACTCGGTATCAGCCGAGCTGTCCATCTTCCTCTGAGATCGTCATTCCACCTCTGCTGCCAAAGCTCCATCTTGCGTGCTACGACAGAATAAATAGAGAAGAAATACAAAAATAAATAAAGAAACAGAAAAAGCCGATGACAAATCAAAAAGAAATTTCCCCGTGTACTTGGGTGTGTGTGGAATTTGTCTGATAACCTATGTTATTGTGATGAGTGTATTGGTATGTGTCGTTTTAATTGAGATGAGGATTGGGAAGGAAACGGCGGTGGCCTTAATTTAAGGTACCATCCTGACACATGCCTGGAGTAGAAGTGGTAAACCACGGAAACCCACTTCGAGGATGACTGAGTTAGGAATTGAAACCACTTCTTCTCAGTTTTGCCCGTTCAGACCAGAATTCAATTTCTTGGCAGAGCCGGTAATCGAACCCAGATCTGCTTGGTGAAGGCCAGCAAATAGCAAAAACATAAATAATTCGAACGTTTCACGCACTCCCATGACAGAGATGTAATGCTTTTCAGTCGGTAAACAACATCCTTGCCTCATTCCGACGCACAGGTCGCCCGCGGGCGTCGACTAGAAAGACCTACACTCGGCCTCAAAGGAGGTCACACGACAAAAAAAAGAATCACTGCCATTTGATAATCTACTTGTTGCTATTAAAATTAATTAACATTTGTTGTACTATTAGTGTAAAATGACCCTTTCTTCTTCTTCTTTCGTTTCACCCTCTTTGGGGAACGTTGAATCAATCATTTCCCTGTACGCTGTTCTTTCCGTAGAGTCCAATTCTTCTTTAGTCTTTCCGATATTCCTTTCCTCTCTTCTTCCGAGATAATGGGTTTGGATTTTAGTGTAGCTCTGTCTTGGAACCTTATATTTTCGTGTTTAGTAATTAATTTGGCTGTTCGATCGAGTAATGATGTTTTTGTCATTTTCAATTCTACTAAGTCTTTTTCAATTTCTTTAAACCAGTTGGGTTTTGTTTTTCGATTACGGAAAAAGTCAAAGATTTGTGTCGTTAATCTATTAGAATCCATTCTCAGAAGACGACCGTAAAAATGTATCCTCCTTTTTCGCATGGTATCTGAGAGTTTTTCAATTTTCTGGGAGAGAGTTTCATTCCCAATGTATATAATCTTGTTATCCTGAAATTTTGTTACTATAATTTTTCTTAAAATTGTCCTTTCCACCAGCTCGAGTTTTTCCATTTGGCCCTTAAAATTTATAGTTAGTGTTTCTGCTCCGTACAGTGCTTCTGGCTTAATCACTGTCTTGTAATGTTTAATTTTGGACCCCCATGAAAGTTTTTTTTATTGTATGTATCTTTTGTTAATTGGAAGGCCAGTTCAAGCTTATTTTTGCTGGATTCCATTGCTTTACGTTCCCCAGCATTCACGGCCCGTCTGGAGAATGGGTATCATTAATTTTTCACTAACTACGGAACTACTTGATAGAATTTCTAGCAATTCTTCTAGGTTACTGGCGTGTCTCTCGCAAGGTTTCGTCTAGGAAACCTCTAGGCTATCACCCCAGTTGTAATCTTCGCGGCACGAACCAAACTGGGCCTTGCGCCAAAGTCAGGAGACACCGTGTTGACCGATTTGAAAATCAGCTAATAATAATTTAATAATAATAATAATAATATCGTATGGCCTCAGGTGCCGGGTGCTGGCTTAGTTATTTGACACCAAGAGGGCAGCTAGCATGTCGAATTTTGTTGTTCCTTGAAGCACTATGAAAGTCAAGGAGGTTAGATATCTAAACTTCTTGAACACTATAGCGCTTTCTAGTAGAGAAATGAGGAACTTTGTGTTGGCGGTAAATCCCGAGATTAATTTTGCCATTATGATCACGGCCTAGAGCCTCCGTGGCTCAGGCGGCAGCACGCCGGCCTCTCACCGCTGGGTCCGTGGTTCAAATCCCGGTCACTCCATGTGAGATCTGTGCTGGACAAAACGGAGGCAGACAGGTTTTTCTCCGGGTACTCCGGTTTTCCCTGTCAATATTTCATTCCAGCAACACTCTCCACTATCATTTCATTTCATCTGTCATTCATTTAATCATTGCCCCAGGGTAGTGTGACAGGCTTCGGCAGCCGGCACAGTTCATATCCTCGCCGCTAGATGGGGGCTTCATTCATTCCATTCCTGACCCGGTCGGAGACTGGAAGCAGGCTGTGGATTTTCATTTCATTTCATCACGGCCTACTGAATTCAATTGGGTTCTTTAACATGCCAACATCGTGTGACATGCGTATCGTGTTTTTTGTCGCCTTTCAAAAATCACTTACCACGTCCAAGAGCGAACCTGCAAGCTTGTGTTGGTAGTCCGACACGATAACCACTCAC
The DNA here is from genome assembly GCA_946902985.2 of Meconema thalassinum. Lineage (NCBI taxonomy): Eukaryota > Metazoa > Arthropoda > Insecta > Orthoptera > Tettigoniidae > Meconema > Meconema thalassinum. The sequence continues at coordinate 32,507,457 of OX336401.1, forward strand.
CCACCGTGGAAAGCAAAAATCCCCTAACAAGTTCATAGAATAACAAGAAAGAAAAATGTAAGACCCTTCGAACAACGACGGTATAAGGATAGATGAGACAAGGGCCAAGGAAATAAGATTTGACCAAGGGAGGTCGACAGGAAAAATGGCAGAGAGGAGAGCACAGGGAATTGGAAACGATGCTGGATCCAGCTGGAGTCCAGTGGGCGTAACTATGTGGATGGGGGTGTGATCATGGGGATCAAACTCACTGCCCTCGAGAGCCAAATAAAAAAAATTTGGAGCTTTTGTACATTGAGAGGTGCAAATTAAACTTATGAAACGCTATCGAGATCAAAACCAATTTGCTTTCATTGATTATGACTCATTTTGCCCAAGTCTCTACCAGTTAAGGCACACAACAAGACATCAAAAACAATTTTGAAAATGAAAGCAAAAAATCAAAAAATTACAAACGCAAAATCAAAACAATACCAATAGCAAAAATAAAAGCCAAAACCAAAACACAAAGCGAAAAAAGAACAAAAGCGAAAATCAAAAACAGAAAATAAAAACAAAAGCACACAACAAAACTCATAAATAAAAGGCAAAGTAAACAACAAAGGAAAAAAATCAAAAGCAGAAAGCAAAAATCAAAAGTAAAAGGCAAAGTAAGAAACAAGATGCAGAAAACAGAAGCAAAAAAGAGCAAAAATCAAAAACAAATGCAGAATAAAATACAAAATTAAAAGCAACAGCAAAAAACAACAAGCAATAAACCAAAGCAAAAATAAAAAACAAAAGCCAAAGCAAAAAGCTAAATCAAAAGCCACAGCAAAATACAAGAAGCAGAAAACATCAATTACGAAACAATAAACAAAACAAAAAACATTAAGCAAAAATAAAAATAAAAGCAAAATTGAAAACCAAAACAAAGAATTCAAAGCATAAGTTTAAAACCAATAAAAAATCAAAAACAGTTACACAACAAAAATGTAAAAGAAAAAGAGAAAAAGGAGTAGTAAAAAGCATTTGGGAAGATAGTTTTGTCGTAGTAAAACTCTGATTAGTTGGTCGCTCATCCGCCTCTGCCGTGGATTGGTGTGTGGGTGGGGCGCGCATATGTTAGGCGCGGCGAGGCGGGGGTGGCCCCAAGGAAGTGGAGTGGAGTGTTCCCACGACCGGAGCAGACCAGTGATAAACTACCAACCAGAGAATTCCTGGGTAATTGTAGCGCTGGTTCTCATCGCCCCATTGACAGCTCTATAGAGCCGCCCCTGTTGTGTTGTGCTATTCACCGCTGCTGGCGCCACCTTGAGCGCTTTGAACCCTAACCTACCCACGTGTGAGACCAGTTACAGCGTAACAGACATCGTTACGTGACAAAAATAACAAGGAAGTTATCGTTATGAGTCTAAAAGAACAATGAAGTTACCGTTACGAGCCTAAATTAACAATGAAGTTATCGTTACGAGCCTAAAATAACAATGAAGTTATCGTTACGAGCCTAAGTTAACAATGAAGTTACCGTTACGAGTCTAAAATAACAATGAAGTTATCGTTACGAGTCTAAAATAACAATGAAGTTATTGTTACGAGTCTAAAATAACAATGAAGTTACCGTTACCTAGCAACAATAACAACGAAATGGCCGTTACCTATCAAAATTAACAAAGAAATTACCGTTACCTGCCAAAATTAACAAGGAAATTACCGTTACATACGAAAATTAACAACGAAATTACCATTACCTATCAAAATTAACAACGAAATTACCGTTACCTAACAACATTAACAACGAAATGACCGTTACCTATCAAAATTAACAAAGAAATTACCGTTCAACAAAAAACAAAAACAAGAAAAGTCAACCCCTGGCACTATACAGCCCATGACGGGCGAAGGCCGACTAAGCGACCGCTGCCCAGCCATTTTGGCCTGCAGATATTGGGGCGACGCGTGATTAGCACGTCGGGTCCCCTCGGCCGTTAATCTTGGTTTTCGTGATCGGGGCGCTGTCTCACTGTCAGACGCTACTCAATTGTCCTCACGAGGCTGAGTTCACCCCGTTCCAACCCTCACGTCAGTTTTAACATCCCTGACGGAGCCGGGGATCGAACCCGGGGCCTCCGGGTGAGAGGCAGGCGCGCTACCCCAACACCACGGGGCCGGCTAGGAAATTACCGTTACACACCAAAATTAACAACGAAATTATCGTTACGAGCCAAAAATAAACAACGGTAGGGTTGTACATTTCATTCGATTAATCGATTATTTCGATTGTTTGGAATATTTGAAATTCAAATAAATTACTAGAATGTTCAAAGTACTCAAGTACAGTATCTCGATTAGTCGATTATAATATTAAATCGAACAGCTCAAATATTTGAATTATTCGATGATGATGATGATGATGATGGTAATAACTTGAAAATTAAATCAATTTGTGTAAAAGAAAAAATATGTTCAGTGGACAGGGGCGAGTCCAAGGAGTCGAATGGGGGTTAACATTCAGCCTGATAGATCCTTGTTATCACTTGCTAGCCTTTCTTTCTTGCCTTTTTTTTTTTTTTTTTTTGCGTAGAGGCTAGCGCTTATTGGCTGCCCCCCGGAAGCCCGGGTTCGATTCCCGATTCTGCCAACAAATTTTAATTCTGTTGCGAGGGCAGGAACGGGCTATATTCTTTACTCAGCCTCGTGAGGGAAAACTAAGATGGGAAGGAGAAGGTTTCGATTCCCACCTCAACCATCCTGGAAGTGGTTTTCCGTGGTTTTCCTTTCCCCCACTTGTACTCCAGGCAAATGCTGATTTGGTTCCTAAATTAAGACCACGGCCACCTCCTTCCTAATTCTATCCCCCAATTTATTAATACACACACAAGTACAGCCATACAATAACACAAAAGATTGCAGTGGTGAGGTTCGAAGCCAGTCTTCCGAGTAGGGAGACACCGGCAAGAAATGAAAACACTAATTGTCTTTCATAATAATAGTGGTGCTTTTCATTCGGTCAACACAATGAGATGGGTTAATCTCTAATCCTGAAAATAATTTACATGAGATTAATAAATTAATAATCAAGCGTGTTGATATGGGGCCCATCTTGGCAACGCTGTACAGCATATCCCGGAGCGGCTAGCTGGTGAACCATGTCTTAATTCCCCGTACAAATACAAACCGATATAAAATAAGTGAATTAATTTACGTATTTCACAGTCATACAGCATAACTTTTTGATGTATAAGGATTACAACGCAACCAAGAACTACATTTTCCAACCACCCCGAGCCAAGAAAAAGTTACCTTACAAAAATGATAACAACTTTTGTTTTTTGGACACACAAAACATTACAACATTCCAATGTATAATGTGTTAAAATTTGGATTCGATCTGACGACGGGTTTGAGAGATAGGCCTAATAATTCTTAAATGTGACGCATGGTTGAAACACGCTTAAAAATGGGCACTTTTTGTGTTCCAACTGCGATAAAAAATATTAAAATATAAATTAAAAATTCCAAACCTACATGAACTAACGTAAAATAGAACGACGAAAATGATGATGTTATTGGATTTTATGTAGGTCTATTGGCTACTTCACAAACAACATTCAAACTCGAGTACACATAATACTTTGGTCGACAGTAGACATCAGCTTGTGATGAAATCTCAGAATCTGCAGCTGTGTGTGTGTGTGTGTGTGTGTGTGTGTGTGTGTATGCGTGCCTCCTAGTTAGTCTCTAATACTTTATATCCATGTATATTGAACCCGATGGGGTTATGCTGACTGGAATCGAGCATGGTTCTCAGAGACTGTGATCTCAGTAAAAAGGTTCCGCCAGGGAGCGAACCAGAGATCTGTACAGGGAGTTTCTTGGTAAAAACCCCTCGAAAGAAATGTATATTTAATCACTGGTGTGATTTTTGATGAAATGGCATTATTTATTAAAATAATGTAGGAAATAATGAGCGGATGATATCATTATAAGACGATTTGGTGTAAGCTATTGGAGGTTTGAAGCAGAGAAGAGGGCAGAGCTGACATTTACTAATCGGCCCAGAATTGTGGGTTGGTCCCAGTGGAGCCACGTCCATCTCTGTCACCCCATTATGTCGTCTGGAGCAGGAGAGAGGCCTGAATAATGACACAGTTATTCCCCGACGGAGAATAGATGTAGAGGAGGGGCGGTGAAATGCCCAGAAGAATCATTGATTACTCGTGATTGGAGTAACGAATCGAGATGAGAGTTGCACACAGGTGAATATCTTGGCAAGAAGATAATTTTAGAATCTTTTACCTGCGAAATTGGTGCATATTTAGTGATGTGCGTAAGGACTGTGAAGCGACCATTGTTCGCGGAGGGATGTGAAGATGTTGACGGGGAGTTCCCGACTAGGTAGCGTCCCACGCCATGGAGAAAGGAATTAATATTAATTAATTGAACGAGCGATTCCTTTGCACACATATAGTTTTGGGACCTGTGAAGAGAGAGGAACACAATGATCATGGTTTGAAGACCGGAATCATGCTGTGAGAGGAGCGAAGATTACGCGGGAAGATGTTGCTCTACTTTCTGTGGAAATCCGATATAAGGGAGTAGACCCCAGGAGGAGCTCTCAGTTGAAACTCACTTGAAGCCCAGTTGTAAGCCAGTCGAGACGCAGCCAAGCTCAGTCTACATGCCGCCAAGCGCAGTTACAGTTTTACTCAATTGTCAATTGTAGCACAATGGAAATAAGTTGCAATCAGTATGCAGCAAATATGCAGCAGTACGAGACAGCGTGTAAGCCGCAGACAGAAGTCTTCAAATAAGCTACGTGCAGTCTTCGAGTGAAACTTCAGTCAGCTACAGCCAGGGTGAAGCAAGTTCGTCAAGGCATAACGCATGACGGATCTATTCATCGAGACGCCGAACAAGGACTGGTATGTGTAAAAGAAACAGTAAACATGCTTGTATGAATAATAGTCGTGATATAGGCATAATCAGCCGCACGAACTATGACGTGTTCAGTTATGAAGCACCGTATAGACTAACGGTAGAAATATTGTATATAATTATTTGTGAAAGTGTTGAACTTTATTAAGCGCAGTGTGTATTGGATGAACTAATCGTATATGTGTAACTACGATAGAATGCGCTAAAGAAACTTTACTAAGTGTTTGGTATTGCCATGAGAATACCAGATGTTAACGCTCATGTTTAGGAGCAAGCGTATTGATGTAACGCAGGACGCTTACTGTAGGAGTAATGATCGTCACAAAAACTGTTGGAGAGTTCCGAGAGCAGATAACCAGACTTTCAATCAGGAGTTGATAACGTAAGATGCCGTCGACACCTGCAATTTCGATCTCTGCTAGGGAATTTCAGCATTGAAGTGTGTATAAAGTGACGAGTGTTCAGTGTAATGTATATGTAAAAATATCATTTAAAGTAGTGTTTGATGAAGTGTTTCACATGTTTGGGGAGTGATAACTTCCTGAAAGGTATGCAACGTGTCGTGTTGGTGATAGAAATGTATAATCAAATGTGTGTAAACAAGAGAAATATGTCGCGTTAAACCCATTATGGCGGGCGACATGGAAGAATATGATTGGTTGGAGCCACCTTAGATGCCTATAGAGATGTAAGTACCCCACAAATTATGGTTATAATTATGTAGAAGTATGGACCGATGCATGTCTGTGATTCCGTAAAGGTATTGTGAATTCCTTATAGATGCCAGTAAAAGTCAGTTAGGAGGCTGATCCTCCATGTTTAATCAGTAATGAGTTGATTTTTATAGAGTTGAAATGATGATTTGCATCATTAAGTGGAGTAATTATTCCCACTATGAATTAAGAATGGCAATCAGTTATGTAAATGTAACGAACGCGATTGTTCGAGTTTAAAACGTCTAGCTATGTCGGAAATTTTGGTAATTTATGTGAGAATAATAATAAATAATGATTTTGGTCATTTATGTCAATGAGATTTGTAATAATAATAATAAAGGATGATTTTGGTCATTTATGTCAATGAGATTTATAATAATAATGGTAAATTACGATTTTGATCGTTTATGTCAGTGAGAAATGATGATAATAATAATAATGGTTATTAAGAGTATGAATGAACACATCAGGAAACAAATAAATTGTTGTAAGCGAGAATTATTAACGCTAAGTGCAAGACTTATCAATCTAAGCAGGAAGATGTTACAATGAGATTACATTTCAGTAATTATGGAAAGAAGTTTTATATCAGAATATTGCATATATTCGGTAATGATACCAGTAATGAAAGAGCTTTTAGTGAATTGAATTTGCAGCTTAATTGAGAAGCTTATAGAGTAAATGTTAGATTTCTCTTAATATTAGAGGTCGGTGTGTCGTAGCATGGAGCATTAGGGGCCAGATAGTCTATTCTACGTATGAATTCTCCTATGTCGTGGACATTGTTGGAGACATTATTTATTCCGGAGTTTTAGTGAATGGACCCTAACTCTGAAGAAAAGGATTGAAATGTGTTCCGGGCTGGAATCTTTATAAGAGTCGAGGAAAACAAGGACACCTCGCAGCTCTATGATTTCCCGAGAACTTATGATGAGTTATTTACGCTCGTGGGCAGCGAAAACTCATGGCGACAGTGGTTTTGTGCGCCTATATTATACTTGAGACATCGGTCAACCGCCAGGCTCATGCATTACGAACCCCGAACCTTCATGTTGAATGGACCCATGTGAGGCCATTAATTAATCGTTATCCTCGACGTAGGAATAATTACAAAAGCTCATTCAATACCTGTTGGCATAATAGTCAATTAAGATCCTTTGGGAACATGTGTGCCGGTTAGGACACAGTATTTGTCTTGTAAATCTCCACTGCTTAGAGAGGGAAGCTTTCAAACTTTTAGAAAGGTCGAGATAATTGGTGGAACGACCCATCCCACTTTCTATTGTGTAGCGATTTCTTTAGCCGAGGGTCGGTGCCAACCACCCGAACCGCTCAGGCAAGTTATAAAGGGAAGAGATTTTAGACCTTGTTAAAATGACATATAATGCGAAATTGTTATGTTGAGTATTATAGACATGTGGTTTGTGAACACATGGATAATTATAGTTCATCCTGATGGTTCATTAATTTAGCTATCTGACGAATAGTTACATGATATATTTGTACTGTCACTGGAACCAAGTCATGTAGTTGGTTACTAGATGCCAATCGCCATGAGCGCGAGGCAGTCTATCGTACAATCCGACATAAGCTATAACGTAACGTTTTATCTAGGAATCACAGACAGCATGCGGTGAAACCATATAATTGAAGGATGTGTCGGGGGTAGCTTACATAATTATGGAGTTGCACGTTGATTTTGGTGCAACGTCCAAATAGGTAAATGCATGCAAAGCATTTCATTGGTGAGAAGAAAAATATTAAAACACGCACGGCACACATAATTGTTTAACATAAAGAGGTTTAAGGAATAATCCTTGTTGTAATCTTAAAGAAGTCACATTGTATGACTGTTATGTTAATGTACATTTGTTTTGAAGTCGTAGGTGCATCAGCGCACTAGTATATCCTTGTGAAGTTCACAGAAGGGTAAAGCATTATGGCTAGTTATGACTTTGTTGTGATTTCATATTTGTTTACTTATGGATTGTGGAAGTAAAAATTTTGTTTGTTTGATTTTATGCTTTTTTGGGTATTGTTTTGTGTTTGAAGCCATGATTTATTTTAATGAATTAAAGTGTTAGAATAGAGTTGTGCTTTATCATTGTAGAGTTGATACCTTTTAGCCTCAAATCCAAAATATGCACTGCGAAATTGGGGTTACCGTACACGCCTGAGAGCTGATGCTAGTTGGAGGCGGATGCATATTATCCAACGAGATTACTCACATGGGTACATGGAAATTGATGTCCTATACTGTGATTTGAGCTAAAGGTACGACTAAAGTCGGTCAGATTTAATGCACACAACTCTATTAAAGTAAGAGTTAACGAAGTAGGGTGTGACCGCTCCTAATCCATAGCTAAGTTCCGATACGTATATATAAATTTTGATAGATTGTGCTTATTCTCTACTCATTTATCATGGCCCAAGCAGCGTGGGACGGTATTAACTCTTTATGGAACCGCCTGCGTCAGTGCAATATGAGCGATGTTGGCATTGCACGAACCGGGCAACGATAGATACATATTAATTTATCATGACGCCCATCTGTGGAGTCTATGGTAGTAAAAGCTCTATTAATTTATCATGGCGCCCAGAATACGTGGAACTTATGGGATTTAGGGAAAACCCATAGATTTTTTATGGTATTTCATGGGGAAAACCATAGTAATTGTTTTGCCTCAAACTGTGTTTGAGTGATTTTTGAATTCAGTAGGCTTTTTGAGGTAACGCAGAATCTCTCTATTGAGAAGAGAATGGCCTAAGGGTACTAGCGTTACATACCCAATCCACAATCTACCATAATATTATCAGGTTTTGTACGACTTCACGATATGTGTGCAGTGTTTGATGTTTCTCTTCGAAACGTATCCACATATTTTTCCAGGAAGCCTGCCTGCATATTTAAGTGTGTTATTGTAAAATGCCAGGTACGGAGGAGATCTTGCAAGTTATTGCAGGACTGAAACAACATTTTGATGCTGCTCACGTGCAGAACAAACTGGAAACCAAAGCTTTCCAGGATAGTATAAATGCTCGTTTAGATGCCAATCAGGTTGCAATGAACAATAACCAGATTGAAATAAACAACCGTTTAGAGGCAAATAAGGTTGAATATAAAGATGAATTAAACAATAAGTTAGGTCAAATGCAAGAAGTCATTAAGACCGAAGTAACAGATACTGTTGTAAGCATTGTATCGGAAATGCAGGTAAATACTGACAAACGTTTCGAGGCCATAGAAGCCAAACTTGAGGGTAATTTGCAAGCGTGTAGGCATGCTCAGGAGCAAACCAACAGTAAATTAGAGGCGTTGTCTAACGATATTAAGGATATTCAGATCCAAAACGAGGCGAATCTCGAACGCCAAGCGAAACAGTTCGCAGAGTTTACGAAAACAGTAGACCAGAGATTAGAGGAGAACGACTCCAAATGGGATCAGAAATTGAAAAGCTACGCTAGAGCAATTAACGGTGACCTCAAGAAACAGGACCAGAATATATTAGGTCAATGCCAGGAAATAGGCGAAATTAAGGCTATCGCTCAGGAAAATAAGGAGCTGGTAGGCAACGTGAAAGGTCAGATGGGTAAAGTTCATAAAGAACTGGACCAAGTGCAAAGTGATATTGTCATAGTCAATAAAAGACAAGAGGAAAACAGAGGCGAGATCACCAAGGTCCGGAATGAATTGTCTAAAGTCAATGGACACATTCAAGATGAAATTAAAGGTCTGAGAGAAGAACTCGAAATAAGAGAAGGCCAGAAAACAGAGGCAAGCGACAAGACCCTTGCTCAAATTAAAGAGGACGTAGAGGATGAAATATCCCATATCAAACAAAGTCTGAAAGAAGACAAGGTGAAAATTTTTCAAGTAGCCGAGGAAAACCGAGATAGGCTTACGAGAATAGAAAAAGAAGTCATTACTCGCCTAGAAAGAGCAGAAATGCGCCATAACCAAATGGAGACTAGGATAATAGCACAGGAGGAGACACTTCTGAAATATCCTAAGTCAAGTGAAGGCAGCATAGAGGATATAAGAAAAACAAGGTGGGCAGACCTAGAAACCCAACCTATAAGCAGGAACGCTGCAGGCGCAGGAGAAAGTCCTTACATGACGCCAGGTGTACCAATTGCGGCATCGACGCCACATGAAAATGCGATGCACACCCAGGTGATAAACGTCATTAGGGCAAGCGAAGAAAAACCTAGGAAGTTTTCAGGTAGTCACTGTAGTATGACACCAAAATATTGGTTAAAGGAAGTGACTGAATATCTCAATGATGCACGAATACCGCAGGAGCGTAGGCTACGTGCTATAGAGAAGTTAACAGAGGGGGAGTGCGCATTATGGTTTCGCAGCTTCCGTTACACTTTTGATACTGTTGAGGAATTCCGCGAGGCATTCTTGAAGAGGTATTGGGACGCCGCGACTCAGCAGAATTTACGGCTGGATTTGTATGCCAAAAAGTACAGCACGAACAACCCGACGAAGTACGCAGAATTCTTCATATCGCAGATGTGTCGTTTTAAAGAGCTGGATCAAAAACCTAGTGAACTGGAGCTATGCATTGCTATCGCCAAACAGCTTCCATACGAGATCCAAAGGCTACTAATCTCGGCTAATGCGAAAACGGCTATGGAAATGGAGACAGTTCTAAGGCAACTGGACCTCACCACAGCAAATACTATGCGTCAGAGTCGAACCGTGGAACAAGTCCACGTGACCAACACACAGACTGACCAACAGCAAGCTCCAAGGAACAACAAGGCCACGAGCACAGAAACTTTAGATTCCTATGGACGGCAATGGGAACAGGAACCCAGAAAATGGCAGTCAAGGTACCAAGGAAATGCTAATAAAGCAGGAAGAGGTCGAAGTTCGTGGAATAAACACAATAACAGGGGCAAACCGTACCATAACAATGGAGGTAATAATGGCCAGGAAGGCAATAATAGAAATTGGAGACCCCAAGAGAGAAGAAATAACTTCGATGACGAGGCAGAAGAGCGATATCATGCTTCTTTGCGATACCTCGAAGAAAGGGGAGATGAGCCCCAGAAAGCACAAGTCCGCTGGCAAGAAGTCATGCAGAACAGGACATCGCCAGACAGATATGGAGATGGAGCTAAGAGTTTGGAACTACAGCGTAGCGAACAGGAGAGAAGGAACTCCAAAGGGGCGGGCGCTGAAGAAAAAAAAAACGCCAAAATTAGAAGAGCTCGAGACTGATGGATGGAAGTCTATTAACATCGTCAATTGGATAGCCAAACCAGAAGAATTGATTGAGGATACAGGAGGACCACAGATCATGGTCAAGAGAGAATTGCCTATTATAATTGTGAGAGTGGCAGGATTAAAAGTCAGAAGTCTGCTAGACACAGGATCAACAGTGAGCCTGATGACACAAGCTCTATATAATGAAATAGCCCGGAGAGAGAACATTTTGAAGATACCGATCTCCAGTGTCAAAATTAAAGGGGTAATTCCAGACAGAACAATGATATGTAAATACCAGGTATTCCTAGATTTACAGATAGGAGGCTCTATTTTCTCACAGAGTTTTCTGTTAGTGAACAAACTACCTTATAACCTACTTATTGGGGCAGAGTTTATAAGGGAATACAGAGTGATAATTGACCTAGCACAGGACAGGGTTATGTTCCATGTGAATGAAGAAGCTGAAGGCTTAGAGGTCGCACTCAATGAAATTGAACCAGGATCCAGTGAACAAGTATGGCATACATACAGAGATGTGGCTGATGAAGAAGTGTTAGCTATTGAGCAGTTAGAAGCGGAGCTCAAAACACTAGCCACAGACTTGGAAAAAGATCTGGAACCCAAATTGGAAGAATACATTTCGTAGAAGCTAGAAGAAGCGAAAATTGGGCTAAAAGAGAAGGAAAATTTAAAGCAGGTATTGCTGGAACAGAAGGAAGTCTTTGATTCGAGACCTGGTCGGATAAAGAACTTCACTTATGCTTTTCAAGTCAGTGATTGGACACCATTTAGGCAGAAACCCTACCCTATAGCTGAAAAGCATTATGCTAAAGTGAAAGAGGCAATTCAGGAGATGTTGGAGGCCGGTGTTATTGAGAAAACACCTACGCCTTATGTAAGTCCATTGGTAATTGTACCAAAGACAGACGGATCTGTCAGAGTCTGCTTGGACCTGAGACGCTTAAATTTGAGAGTTATTCCGGAATTTGACCAAGTGCCACCTATTAAAGAGATCCTCAGGAAGTTTAAAGGGAAAACTATATTCTCAAACTTGGATATCACATCCAGTTTCCACCATCTTGAATTAGAGAAGAAAACTAGTCTGTTGACAGGATTTATGTTTGATCAACATACATTCACATTTTTAAGGCTACCTTTTGGGTTGAAAACAGCTGGTTCAGCCCTGATAAGAGCGTTAGATCGCAATCTATCAGATGAGGTTAAAGAGAGTACCATCAGATATGTAGACGACATTCTACTCACATCAGAATCTCTGGAGGAGCACATGAGAGACCTGAAGAAGTTGCTAGATGACCTTCGAGAGGCTAACTTTAAGGTCAATATCAAGAAATCGCACTTCTGTCAGAGGGAAGTTAAATTCCTAGGGCATGTTATTGATGCAAATGGAGTGAAGCCTAACCCAGATAAATTGGAGGTAATTCGGAATTTCCCTCGACCCACGAAAGTTAAGCACGTCCGACAGTATTTGGGAGTAATTGGATTCTTTTCGAACCACTGCCCAAACTATACTGCGACAGTAGCACCACTGCAGGACCTATTGAAGAAAGGCGGCAGATGGAATTGGACGGAGCAATGTCAGGAAGCATTCGTGAGGTCAAAACAAATGCTTTTGGAATATGTGAAACTGGGATACCCAGATTATACCCAGAAGTTCATCATACAGACGGATGCATCACTTATTGGGATTGGAGCGATGTTATTCCAGGAAAATGTTGACCAGCCTGAGAAGAAAGTTTTTATCGCCTTTATCAGCAGAAGACTGAGAGCCCATGAGAAAAATTACACGATCACAGAGATAGAATTGCTCGCAATTTTGTACGCGTTGCAATCGTGGCACAAACTCGTGTACGGCTTCCGAATAGTCCTGAGAACAGACCATAAAGCTTTAACATTTTTGTTAAAGACAGATTTGTCTAGTCAGAGATTGACAAGATGGTCCCTGTATATCCAGCAATTTGATGTGGAAATAGAATACTGTCCAGGGAAAGAGAATGTAATACCGGACATATTAAGTCGTTACCCTAGAGAAGAAGAAGTGCTAGCGGTCCAGATTGAGAATCGAGATCAGAAGACGTTGGATGACTTAAGGAACATTACCAACCTACAACGCGAAGACCCATGGTTGAAGATGATAATCGATTACTTTGAGGGACGTTTAGCAAGGGGAACTGCGATATACAGAGAGGCGGAGGCATTGGCAACAGATTATGTATGGTATAATCAGATATTACACAAGTGGGACGATGTGGATCACACACGTCAAAGGATTGTAATTCCTGCATCTTTGCAGAGGAGATTAGTATGGCTAGCCCACAGAGCATTTGGTCATCCGGGGATTGATAAAATCTGTGCTCTGTTGAAGGAAGCATTTACTTGGCCAAAATTGAGAGAAACGGTGAGAAATGCTATTAGAACATGTGATCTTTGCCAAAGGGTAAAGCCGAATCCCTTTTTAATGAGGCAACGACCTATCCCGTTATTACCAGAGAAGCCAAGGCAGCTATTGAGTATCGACAACTTTGGACCATTGCCTAGAGCACGTAGAGGCAATAGACACATTTTTGTAGCCATGGATGTATTTTCGAAAATGGTGGTGTTGTGCCCCATTCAAAAGACAAGTTCAAAACAGGTCTTGAAGCGCCTGAAAGAGAGAGTTATTCCGATTCTTGGGAAGCCGGATAACATTCTCTCGGACCACGGAAGTTGCTTTACTAGTGCAGAATTTCGTCGAGAACTGGAAACTCTAGGAATTAGGCAGATTTTATCTACCATTCGCCATCCTGAGGCAAGTCCCGTTGAAAGAGTAATGAAGGAGATCCAGAAATACATGAAGATCTACTGTTCTGAAGCGAATTGGCGTTGGATTGACTTTCTAGAAGTCATTGAATACTGTATAAATAATACTGTACATGAGGCGACAGGTCAGGTTCCCGTTACTCTACATCTGGATCGGAGACCAGAGAGACCGTGGAATGGTGTTATTCCATTACCAATAGACGCACAGCTCGGTAGAGAATTGAGGATCCAACGAACCTTTGAATATCTAAAAGCACAGGCGGAGAGACGTCAGAGAAGGAATCGTGCGAAGAGGTATCATAAACCGCTTCTCGTGGGACAGAAAGTTTTAATTAAGAAACCCGCCAGTTCAGATCCAGAGGCACGGAAGTATAAGAAGTTTAATTTTTCTTACCACGGCCCGTTCGAGGTGATAAGAGACCTCCAGAACAATGCATACAGGTTAAGGCATTTAGAGAATGGAAACGAGGTCGTTATGAACATAGCCAACTTGAAAATTTATTACTCGCCAGAAGAATTCGATGAACCAGAAGAAGAATTAGTAACGCACACCCAACTCAACGTGGAGAGCGGAGGCAGCCAAGCAGGCAGACCTGAATGTTGGAACGGCGAGACGGGACAAGAAGCAGACAGTTTACCCAGTGTAAGCGGAGAGCAGAAAGAATGCCAGTGTTTGCAAGAATTCTATGAAGAAATGGTCAGAGTAGCCAGAGAGGTTGAGGCTGTAAACGCGACCCTTCGCAGGGAGAATAGACAGCTCAGAAACAAGGCCGAGTGTGGAAGGGGGAATATTACTAACCCACTCGTAGCCAGACAAGGTGAAGGACCCCAGACGTAAACACAGACGGTGGTCGACAGTCAGCTGGTTACTTATATAAGCCACTTGCATTGGACTTTTATAAGTTTTGCAAGGGGAACATGAACCCGATGGGGTTATGCTGACTGGAATCGAACATGGTTCTCAGAGACTGTGATCTCAGTAAAAAGGTTCCGCCAGGGAGCGAACCAGAGATCTGTACAGGGAGTTTCTTGGTAAAAACCCCTCGAAAGAAATGTATATTTAATCACTGGTGTGATTTTTGATGAAATGGCATTATTTATTAAAATAATGTAGGAAATAATGAGCGGATGATATCATTATAAGACGATTTGGTGTAAGCTATTGGAGGTTTGAAGCAGAGAAGAGGGCAGAGCTGACATTTACTAATCGGCCCAGAATTGTGGGTTGGTCCCAGTGGAGCCACGTCCATCTCTGTCACCCCATTATGTCGTCTGGAGCAGGAGAGAGGCCTGAATAATGACACAGTTATTCCCCGACGGAGAATAGATGTAGAGGAGGGGCGGTGAAATGCCCAGAAGAATCATTGATTACTCGTGATTGGAGTAACGAATCGAGATGAGAGTTGCACACAGGTGAATATCTTGGCAAGAAGATAATTTTAGAATCTTTTACCTGCGAAATTGGTGCATATTTAGTGACGTGCGTAAGGACTGTGAAGCGACCATTGTTCGCGGAGGGATGTGAAGATGTTGACGGGGAGTTCCCGACTAGGTAGCGTCCCACGCCATGGAGAAAGGAATTAATATTAATTAATTGAACGAGCGATTCCTTTGCACACATATAGTTTTGGGACCTGTGAAGAGAGAGGAACACAATGATCATGGTTTGAAGACCGGAATCATGCTGTGAGAGGAGCGAAGATTACGCGGGAAGATGTTGCTCTACTTTCTGTGGAAATCCGATATAAGGGAGTAGACCCCAGGAGGAGCTCTCAGTTGAAACTCACTTGAAGCCCAGTTGTAAGCCAGTCGAGACGCAGCCAAGCTCAGTCTACATGCCGCCAAGCGCAGTTACAGTTTTACTCAATTGTCAATTGTAGCACAATGGAAATAAGTTGCAATCAGTATGCAGCAAATATGCAGCAGTACGAGACAGCGTGTAAGCCGCAGACAGAAGTCTTCAAATAAGCTACGTGCAGTCTTCGAGTGAAACTTCAGTCAGCTACAGCCAGGGTGAAGCAAGTTCGTCAAGGCATAACGCATGACGGATCTATTCATCGAGACGCCGAACAAGGACTGTTATGTGTAAAAGAAACAGTAAACATGCTTGTATGAATAATAGTCGTGATATAGGCATAATCAGCCGCACGAACTATGACGTGTTCAGTTATGAAGCACCGTATAGACTAACGGTAGAAATATTGTATATAATTATTTGTGAAAGTGTTGAACTTTATTAAGCGCAGTGTGTATTGGATGAACTAATCGTATATGTGTAACTACGATAGAATGCGCTAAAGAAACTTTACTAAGTGTTTGGTATGGCCATGAGAATACCAGATGTTAACGCTCATGTTTAGGAGCAAGCGTATTGATGTAACGCAGGACGCTTACTGTAGGAGTAATGATCGTCACAAAAACTGTTGGAGAGTTCCGAGAGCAGATAACCAGACTTTCAATCAGGAGTTGATAACGTAAGATGCCGTCGACACCTGCAATTTCGATCTCTGCTAGGGAATTTCAGCATTGAAGTGTGTATAAAGTGACGAGTGTTCAGTGTAATGTATATGTAAAAATATCATTTAAAGTAGTGTTTGATGAAGTGTTTCACATGTTTGGGGAGTGATAACTTCCTGAAAGGTATGCAACGTGTCGTGTTGGTGATAGAAATGTATAATCAAATGTGTGTAAACAAGAGAAATATGTCGCGTTAAACCCATTATGGCGGGCGACATGGAAGAATATGATTGGTTGGAGCCACCTTAGATGCCTATAGAGATGTAAGTACCCCACAAATTATGGTTATAATTATGTAGAAGTATGGACCGATGCATGTCTGTGATTCCGTAAAGGTATTGTGAATTCCTTATAGATGCCAGTAAAAGTCAGTTAGGAGGCTGATCCTCCATGTTTAATCAGTAATGAGTTGATTTTTATAGAGTTGAAATGATGATTTGCATCATTAAGTGGAGTAATTATTCCCACTATGAATTAAGAATGGCAATCAGTTATGTAAATGTAACGAACGCGATTGTTCGAGTTTAAAACGTCTAGCTATGTCGGAAATTTTGGTAATTTATGTGAGAATAATAATAAATAATGATTTTGGTCATTTATGTCAATGAGATTTGTAATAATAATAATAAAGGATGATTTTGGTCATTTATGTCAATGAGATTTATAATAATAATGGTAAATTACGATTTTGATCGTTTATGTCAGTGAGAAATGATGATAATAATAATAATGGTTATTAAGAGTATGAATGAACACATCAGGAAACAAATAAATTGTTGTAAGCGAGAATTATTAACGCTAAGTGCAAGACTTATCAATCTAAGCAGGAAGATGTTACAATGAGATTACATTTCAGTAATTATGGAAAGAAGTTTTATATCAGAATATTGCATATATTCGGTAATGATACCAGTAATGAAAGAGCTTTTAGTGAATTGAATTTGCAGCTTAATTGAGAAGCTTATAGAGTAAATGTTAGATTTCTCTTAATATTAGAGGTCGGTGTGTCGTAGCATGGAGCATTAGGGGCCAGATAGTCTATTCTACGTATGAATTCTCCTATGTCGTGGACATTGTTGGAGACATTATTTATTCCGGAGTTTTAGTGAATGGACCCTAACTCTGAAGAAAAGGATTGAAATGTGTTCCGGGCTGGAATCTTTATAAGAGTCGAGGAAAACAAGGACACCTCGCAGCTCTATGATTTCCCGAGAACTTATGATGAGTTATTTACGCTCGTGGGCAGCGAAAACTCATGGCGACAGTGGTTTTGTGCGCCTATATTATACTTGAGACATCGGTCAACCGCCAGGCTCATGCATTACGAACCCCGAACCTTCATGTTGAATGGACCCATGTGAGGCCATTAATTAATCGTTATCCTCGACGTAGGAATAATTACAAAAGCTCATTCAATACCTGTTGGCATAATAGTCAATTAAGATCCTTTGGGAACATGTGTGCCGGTTAGGACACAGTATTTGTCTTGTAAATCTCCACTGCTTAGAGAGGGAAGCTTTCAAACTTTTAGAAAGGTCGAGATAATTGGTGGAACGACCCATCCCACTTTCTATTGTGTAGCGATTTCTTTAGCCGAGGGTCGGTGCCAACCACCCGAACCGCTCAGGCAAGTTATAAAGGGAAGAGATTTTAGACCTTGTTAAAATGACATATAATGCGAAATTGTTATGTTGAGTATTATAGACATGTGGTTTGTGAACACATGGATAATTATAGTTCATCCTGATGGTTCATTAATTTAGCTATCTGACGAATAGTTACATGATATATTTGTACTGTCACTGGAACCAAGTCATGTAGTTGGTTACTAGATGCCAATCGCCATGAGCGCGAGGCAGTCTATCGTACAATCCGACATAAGCTATAACGTAACGTTTTATCTAGGAATCACAGACAGCATGCGGTGAAACCATATAATTGAAGGATGTGTCGGGGGTAGCTTACATAATTATGGAGTTGCACGTTGATTTTGGTGCAACGTCCAAATAGGTAAATGCATGCAAAGCATTTCATTGGTGAGAAGAAAAATATTAAAACACGCACGGCACACATAATTGTTTAACATAAAGAGGTTTAAGGAATAATCCTTGTTGTAATCTTAAAGAAGTCACATTGTATGACTGTTATGTTAATGTACATTTGTTTTGAAGTCGTAGGTGCATCAGCGCACTAGTATATCCTTGTGAAGTTCACAGAAGGGTAAAGCATTATGGCTAGTTATGACTTTGTTGTGATTTCATATTTGTTTACTTATGGATTGTGGAAGTAAAAATTTTGTTTGTTTGATTTTATGCTTTTTTGGGTATTGTTTTGTGTTTGAAGCCATGATTTATTTTAATGAATTAAAGTGTTAGAATAGAGTTGTGCTTTATCATTGTAGAGTTGATACCTTTTAGCCTCAAATCCAAAATATGCACTGCGAAATTGGGGTTACCGTACACGCCTGAGAGCTGATGCTAGTTGGAGGCGGATGCATATTATCCAACGAGATTACTCACATGGGTACAATATAAATATGTATATATATTTTTTTCTAATAGCAATTAACTTATATGTAAAATACATTTCAAACGATTGTCAAATGGAGCATCATACGCTAAATAATACATAACGAGCCAGTAAATCCACTGACACGGCTCCCTCGCATTTGCGCACCCTCAAATGCCAACTGACTGCGCCAGAATTCAATCCTGCAACCTAGGGAACACCAGGCGATGTGATGATGATGATGATGATGATGATGATGATGATGATGATAAATGAAAATCCACAGCCTGCTTCCAGTCTCCGACCGGGTCAGGAATGGAATGAATGAAGCCCCCATCTAGTGGCGAGGATATGAACTGTGCCGGCTGCCGAAGCCTGTCGCACTCCCCTGGGGCAATGATTAAATGAATTACAGATGAAATAAAATGATAGTGGAGAGTGTTGCTGGAATGAAATTGTGACAGGGAAAACCGGAGTACCCGGAGAAAAACCTGTCTGCCTCCGTTTTGTCCAGCACAGATCTCACATGGAGTGACCGGGATTTGAACCAAGGACCCAGTGGTGAGCGGCTCTGATGATGATGATGATGATGATGATAATTGTTCTTTTAAGGGGCCTAACATCTAGGTTATCGGCCCCTAATGGTTTGGGTGATCATTATTATTTATTTAGCGTATGATGAAGGAAGCAAGGAAGCTTGTAGTTTAACGTGACCGTTAATCTCGAGATCATGAGCCACGGGACCTCCTTTTTACGTGGAATCCGAACCACAGGACATGGCATTTCACATCGAAAATCTCACATGCATTGACCGGGAATCGAACCCGGACCGCCTTGGTGAGACCGCTGAGCCACCACGCCCCCGAGCGTATGATGAGAATACAATATTATATACAATATTGTGTACAATATATACAGTACAACTACCATCTCAAGTTCATAACTAGAGCTCCATGGGCGACTTCGGTGGCATGCTGAGCTTCTATGCCCAAGATAGCGGATTTTTTAAGAGCCTTCGGAGGGGAAGTTAAGCCGGCGGTCCCATGTCATAGATTTATGGCATGTTAAAGAGCCTTCCACTAATTGCACCTGTGTGGAGCTAAATTGTATATGTTAGGAATGTAAACAACGCTCTTAGGTTTCTACGTTCGTTGCCAAAGAGCCGACTGCGGTGGCGTCTAGTAGCTAAGTTCAGAACTAGGCCTAATAGTCGTTGACGGTGGCGTTTGGCAGCAAAAGTAGGAACTATATGAAAAATTCAAAGTTGCAGTCCTTACTTGAATTTTAAAAAACAGATACACACACTAATACAGCCATCACAATTAACACCGGTTATCAGACAGATTCTACACACACCCAAAGTACACGGGGCTACATGACCGCGTTGTCGCAGCCCCTAAACTGAGGAACCAACCAACCAACCAACCAACCAACCAGAGTTCCATGTTAAAATTTGAAATCCAGAGAAGGGATCGCTTGAGGCACAGTGTAAGTCTTCTATAGAGCCTCTGTATGCACGTAAAGGACACTCGAATGTAATGTGGTCCACTGTCTGTTCCTCTTCTCCGCAGTCACATTGAGGTGATGCCTTCCATCCCCATTTGAAGAGAGTGGCTCCCAATCTACCTTGGCCGGTCCTAATACGGTTTAGTGTCCTCCACTGTCGTCTGGGAAGGGAAAATCCATCAGGGCACTTGTTGATTTGGTAATGAGGATTGCAGATGCCATTGCTCTGTCCAGGCGTCCGATACATTAAAGGAGGTGTCCTGTAGATTCATTGTAGTACGCCAAGAAGGGTGTCTGGATTTCAGTCGTTTGATTGGAGAAGCAGCTATATCAGAATGAATAGGGAGGAGAGGATTGTTTTCTATTTTCTTCCATAAGTTAAGCAGTGACTGTGATCTTCTTAGGGATGGAGGTGGAATGTGGCTTAGGGTGGGAAGCCAGTGTGTGTTAGTAGGTCGGATGCACCCTGTAATGATACGCATTGCCTGGTTCAGCTGGGTGTCTACTAGTCCAATGTGAGCACTGTTAAGCTAAGTTGAGCAACAATATTCATCGACGGAATAAGAAAGTGCAAGAGCAGTGGATCTCAGGATTTGAGCAATAGCACCCCAGGATGTACCCGCCAGCTTTTGAAGTATGTTATTCCTGGTCTTGATCTTGGCTGACACATTGCAGAGGTGATTCTTGTAAGTCAACGACCTGTCCAGGGTGACTCCCAGGTATTTTGGGTGATCATGATGATGAATGATAATGCCATGAATCTAACTACAAAAACTTACGGGCTAGAAGAAGATAAGGACAAAAGACAGAAATAAGAGAAATTTAAGAGAGGAGGAAAGGAAATACCCTCAACCCTCGAAAAATCACAACTGAGGGACTTGGAAGGAAGGAGAGCCATGAAAGGCAGATATGAAAGAGGAAGAGGAGAGGGCCCGCCTCAAAGGCAATAGAAAGAGGGGAGAAACCGCACCCAGCTCAGGAATCCTTGGGGTCGCCAACTCCCAAACTCACCAGCCGTGAGCCCTTGAGGGTGTAGCACTATCCAGGGTGTACCAGAATAGGTGGGGCTACATACACCCTGCCTCTTTGAGGGCCTTGCGCAGAAGGCAGGAGATACTGTGAGCCCCTGAGGGTGTAGTAATATCCAGGGTGCATCAGAAGTGGTGGGGCTACACACCCCCTGCCTCCTTGAGGGCCTTGAGCAGAAGGCAGGAGATACTGTGAGCCCCTGAGGGTGTAGCACTATCCAGGGTGCATCAGAAGTGGTGGAGCTACATACACCCTGCCTCCTTGAGGGCCTTGAGCAGAAGGCAGGAGATACTGTGAGCCCCTGAGGGTGTAGCACTATCCAGGGTGCACCAGAAGTGGTGGGGCTACACACACCCTGCCTCCTTTGGAAATACAAGAAGTGGTCTGACCCCTCGAAGAATGAGATATCAGAAAATATGAGACAAGGGCCAATTAAGGCGGGAATGTGAAAGACTCCCTACGCCTCGGATACCCTAATACCGTCGGGGTCGGAAAAGAACATGTTGACCAAGCGAGGTCGACGGGAAAGATAACAGAGAGGAGCCGGGCACAACCAAGTGGAAGCAATGCTGGACTCAGTTAGGGTCCCGTGGTCGCCAACCCTCGTCCCCACAAGTTGTGAGCCACTTGGGGAAACAGCAGGCGAGAACGTTACCGTTGAGCCACACAGCCAGCTGACTGGCGGTGGGGGGTTGTTATTCACTTGTTGCTGAGAACTGTCAGCCTAGCTCCACCCTCGGCGGCAACAGGTGAATACCGCGCATTCCTCCACCCCCGCCTCGCCCCGCCTCGCCTCGCAGGACCAACAGGTGAATACCGCGCATTCCTCCACCCCCGCCCCGCCTCGCCTCGCCTCGCAGGACCAACAGGTGAATACCGCGCATTCCTCCACCCCCGCCTCGCCCCGCAGGACCAACAGGTGAATACCGCGCATTCCTCCACCCCCGCCCCGCCTCGCCTCGCCTCGCAGGACCAACAGGTGAATACCGCGCATTCCTCCACCCCCGCCTCGCCTCGCCGAGCAGGACCGACAGGTGAATACCGCGCATTCCTCCACCCCCGCCTCGCCTCGCCTCGCCGAGCAGGACCAACAGGTGAATACCGCGCATTCCTCCACCCCCGCCTCGCCTCGCCTCGCCGAGCAGGACCAACAGGTGAATACCGCGCATTCCTCCACCCCCGCCTCGCCCCGCCGAGCAGGACCAACAGGTGAATACCGCGCATTCCTCCACCCCCGCCTCGCCTCGCCTCGCCGAGCAGGACCAACAGGTGAATACCGCGCATTCCTCCACCCCCGCCTCGCCCCGCCTCGCCGAGCAGGACCAACAGGTGAATACCGCGCATTCCTCCACCCCCGCCTCGCCTCGCCTCGCCTCGCCGAGCAGGACCAACAGGTGAATACCGCGCATTCCTCCACCCCCGCCTCGCCCCGCCTCGCCGAGCAGGACCAACAGGTGAATACCGCGCATTCCTCCACCCCCGCCTCGCCTCGCCTCGCCGAGCAGGACCAACAGGTGAATACCGCGCATTCCTCCACCCCCGCCTCGCCCCGCCTCGCCGAGCAGGACCAACAGGTGAATACCGCGCATTCCTCCACCCCCGCCTCGCCTCGCCTCGCCGAGCAGGACCAACAGGTGAATACCGCGCATTCCTCCACCCCCGCCTCGCCTCGCCTCGCCGAGCAGGACCAACAGGTGAATACCGCGCATTCCTCCACCCCCGCCTCGCCTCGCCTCGCCCCGCCGAGCAGGACCAACAGGTGAATACCGCGCATTCCTCCACCCCCGCCTCGCCCCGCCTCGCCGAGCAGGACCAACAGGTGAATACCGCGCATTCCTCCACCCCCGCCTCGCCTCGCCTCGCCGAGCAGGACCAACAGGTGAATACCGCGCATTCCTCCACCCCCGCCTCGCCTCGCCTCGCCGAGCAGGACCAACAGGAGGATTGTTTTTATTTATTTATTGGTATATATTGCTTATATGCCTACCCCGTATTATTCGCGTTATCCAACTGGGTCGGGGATGAGACGCGATGAAATTCTGTGTAGCGGATGACTTTTACGGCCGAATGCCCTTCCTGACGCCGCTCTCATGAGAGGAGTTAATGAAAGATGAAATGAATGAAACTGGGCAAGGATGTGGAAGGAAGCGGCCGTGGCTTGTCAGAAGGTACCGTCCCAGCATTCGCCTGGAGTTGAAAATGGGGGAAAACTACAGAAAACTATTTCAAGGATGGCCGACGGTGGGGCTCGAAACCACAACTACCGAGTCAGCTGAGAGCTTGGCCCCATGGCTTAGCGCTGCGCTTTAGCGAGCATAGATGGGCCTACCGCTGTCGATAGTTTAAATTGCTTATTAATTTATGTATTTATATATTTGAATTGTTTATTTATTTATTTATTTAGATTGTAAATAAATTAACAAATATACCAACAAACAAACCAACAAATAAACAAACCAACAAATAAACAAACAAATAAACAAACCAACGAATAAACAAACCAACAAACAAACCAACGAATAAACAAACAAACCAACAAATAAACAAACCAACGAATAAACAAACCAACAAACAAACCAACGAATAAACAAACCAACAAACAAACCAACGAATAAACAAACAAACCAACAAATAAACAAACCGACGAATAAACAAACCAACGAATAAACAAACCAACAAACAAACCAACGAATAAACAAACCAACAAACAAACAAACCAACGAATAAACAAACCAACAAATAAACAAACCAACGAATAAACAAACCAACAAATAAACAAACCAACAAACAAACCAACGAATAAACAAACCAACAAACAAACCAACGAATAAACAAACCAACAAACAAACCAACGAATAAACAAACAAACCAACAAATAAACAAACCGACGAATAAACAAACCAACAAATAAACAAACCAACAAACAAACCAACGAATAAACAAACCAACGAATAAACAAACCAACAAATAAACAAACCAACAAACAAACCAACGAATAAACAAACCAACAAACCAACGAATAAACAAACCAACAAATAAACAAACCAACAAACAAACCAACGAATATACAAACCAACAAACAAACCAACGAATAAACATCCCAACAAATAAACAAACCAACGAATAAACAAACCAACAAATAAACAAACCAACAAATAAACAAACCAACAAACAAACCAACGAATATACAAACCAACAAACAAACCAACGAATAAACAAACCAACAAATAAACAAACCAACAAACAAACCAACGAATAAGCAAACCAACAAATAAACAAACAAACCAACGAATAAACAAACCAACAAACAAACAAACCAACAAATAAACCAACGAATATACAAACCAACAAACAAACCAACGAATAAACAAACCAACAAATAAACAAACCAACGAATAAACAAACCAACAAATAAACAAACCAACAAACAAACCAACGAATAATCAAACCAACAAATAAACAAACCAACAAACAAACAAACAAACCAACGAATAAACAAACCAACAAACAAACCAACGAATAAACAAACCAACAAATAAACAAACCAACGAATAAACAAACCAACAAATAAACAAACCAACGAATAAACAAACCAACAAACAAACCAACGAATAAACAAACCAACAAATAAACAAACCGACGAATAAACAAACCAACAAACAAACCAACGAATAAACAAACCAACAAATAAACAAACCAACAAACAAACAAACCAACAAATAAACCAACGAATATACAAACCAACAAACAAACCAACGAATAAACAAACCAACAAATAAACAAACCAACAAACAAACCAACGAATATACAAACCAACAAACAAACCAACGAATAAACAAACCAACAAATAAACAAACCGACGAATAAACAAACCAACAAACAAACCAACGAATAAACAAACCAACAAATAAACAAACCGACGAATAAACAAACCAACAAATAAACAAACCAACAAACAAACAAACCAACGAATAAACAAACCAACGAATAAACAAACCAACAAATAAACAAACCAACAAACAAACCAACGAATAAACAAACCAACGAATAAACAAACCAACAAACAAACCAACGAATAAACAAACCAACAAATAAACAAACCAACAAACAAACCAACGAATATACAAACCAACAAACAAACCAACGAATAAACAAACCAACAAATAAACAAACCAACGAATAAACAAACCAACAAATAAACAAACCAACAAACAAACCAACGAATAATCAAACCAACAAATAAACAAACCAACAAACAAACAAACCAACGAATAAACAAACCAACAAACAAACCAACGAATAAACAAACCAACAAATAAACAAACCAACGAATAAACAAACCAACAAATAAACAAACCAACGAATAAACAAATCAACAAATAAACAAACAAACCAACGAATAAACAAACCAACAAATAAACAAACCAACAAACAAACCAACGAATAAACAAACCAACAAATAAACAAACCAACGAATAAACAAACCAACAAATAAACAAACCAACAAATAAACAAACCAACAAACAAACAAACCAACGAATATACAAACCAACAAACAAACCAACGAATAAACAAACCAACAAATAAACAAACCAACGAATAAACAAACCAACAAATAAACAAACCAACAAACAAACAAACCAACGAATAAACAAACCAACAAACAAACCAACGAATAAACAAACCAACAAATAAACAAACCAACGAATAAACAAACCAACAAATAAACAAACCAACGAATAAACAAACCAACAAATAAACAAACAAACCAACGAATAAACAAACCAACAAATAAACAAACCAACAAACAAACCAACGAATAAACAAACCAACAAATAAACAAACCAACGAATAAACAAACCAACAAACAAACCAACGAATAAACAAACCAACAAATAAACAAACCAACAAACAAACCAACGAATAATCAAACCAACAAATAAACAAACCAACAAACAAACCAACGAATAAACAAACCAACAAATAAACAAACCAACGAATAAACAAACCAACAAACAAACCAACGAATAAGCAAACCAACAAATAAACAAACCAACAATCAAACCAACGAATAAGCAAACCAACAAATAAACAAACAAACCAACGAATAAACAAACCTACAAATAAACAAACCAACAAACAAACCAACGAATAAAGAAACCAACAAATAAACAAACCAACAAACAAACCAACGAATAAACAAACCAACAAACAAACCAACGAATAAGCAAACCAACAAATAAACAAACCAACAAACAAACCAACGAATAAGCAAACCAACAAATAAACAAACAAACCAACGAATAAACAAACCTACAAATAAACAAACCAACAAACAAACCAACGAATAAAGAAACCAACAAATAAACAAACCAACAAACAAACCAACGAATAAACAAACCAACAAACAAACCAACAAATAAACAAACCAACAAACAAACCGACGAATAAACAAACCAACAAATAAACAAACAAACCAACGAATAAACAAACCAACAAATAAACAAACCAACAAACAAACCAACGAATAATCAAACCAACAAATAAACAAACCAACAAACAAACAAACCAACGAATAAACAAACCAACGAATAAACAAACCAACAAATAAACAAACCAACAAACAAACCAACGAATAAACAAACCAACAAATAAACCAACGAATAAACAAACCAACGAATAAACAAACCAACAAACAAACCAACGAATAAACAAACCAACAAATAAACAAACCAACGAATAAACAAACCAACAAATAAACAAACCAACGAATAAACAAACCAACAAATAAACAAACAAACCAACGAATAAACAAACCAACAAATAAACAAACCAACAAACAAACCAACGAATAAACAAACCAACAAATAAACAAACCAACGAATAAACAAACCAACAAATAAACCAACGAATAAGCAAACCAACAAATAAACAAACAAACCAACGAATAAACAAACCTACAAATAAACAAACCAACAAACAAACCAACGAATAAAGAAACCAACAAATAAACAAACCAACAAACAAACCAACGAATAAACAAACCAACAAACAAACCAACGAATAAACAAACCAACAAATAAACAAACCAACAAACAAACCAACGAATATACAAACCAACAAACAAACCAACGAATAAACAAACCAACAAATAAACAAACCAACGAATAAACAAACCAACAAATAAACAAACCAACAAACAAACAAACCAACGAATAAACAAACCAACAAACAAACCAACGAATAAACAAACCAACAAATAAACAAACCAACGAATAAACAAACCAACAAATAAACAAACCAACGAATAAACAAACCAACAAATAAACAAACAAACCAACGAATAAACAAACCAACAAATAAACAAACCAACAAACAAACCAACGAATAAACAAACCAACAAATAAACAAACCAACGAATAAACAAACCAACAAATAAACAAACCAACAAATAAACAAACCAACAAACAAACAAACCAACGAATATACAAACCAACAAACAAACCAACGAATAAACAAACCAACAAATAAACAAACCAACGAATAAACAAACCAACAAATAAACAAACCAACAAACAAACAAACCAACGAATAAACAAACCAACAAACAAACCAACGAATAAACAAACCAACAAATAAACAAACCAACGAATAAACAAACCAACAAATAAACAAACCAACGAATAAACAAACCAACAAATAAACAAACAAACCAACGAATAAACAAACCAACAAATAAACAAACCAACAAACAAACCAACGAATAAACAAACCAACAAATAAACAAACCAACGAATAAACAAACCAACAAACAAACCAACGAATAAACAAACCAACAAATAAACAAACCAACAAACAAACCAACGAATAATCAAACCAACAAATAAACAAACCAACAAACAAACCAACGAATAAACAAACCAACAAATAAACAAACCAACGAATAAACAAACCAACAAACAAACCAACGAATAAGCAAACCAACAAATAAACAAACCAACAAACAAACCAACGAATAAGCAAACCAACAAATAAACAAACAAACCAACGAATAAACAAACCTACAAATAAACAAACCAACAAACAAACCAACGAATAAAGAAACCAACAAATAAACAAACCAACAAACAAACCAACGAATAAACAAACCAACAAACAAACCAACGAATAAGCAAACCAACAAATAAACAAACCAACAAACAAACCAACGAATAAGCAAACCAACAAATAAACAAACAAACCAACGAATAAACAAACCTACAAATAAACAAACCAACAAACAAACCAACGAATAAAGAAACCAACAAATAAACAAACCAACAAACAAACCAACGAATAAACAAACCAACAAACAAACCAACAAATAAACAAACCAACAAACAAACCGACGAATAAACAAACCAACAAATAAACAAACAAACCAACGAATAAACAAACCAACAAACAAACCAACGAATAAACAAACCAACAAATAAACAAACCAACAAACAAACCAACGAATAAACAAACCAACAAACAAACCAACAAATAAACAAACCAACAAACAAACCGACGAATAAACAAACCAACAAATAAACAAACAAACCAACGAATAAACAAACATACAAACAACTGAATAAGTGTAGGCTATGTACCGTTGGAAAACTGAGGGTTAAGGATCCAGAGCGGATTAACTAAATCGCGAAAGTACATTGTATTTGGGAGGTGTTTACGAGTGCTCTGGCGGCTGATGAGCGGGGTAGGTCCTGGAGAGAGAGAGACAGAGGGAGAGTGAAGCTTGGCCCACCCAAAATTGTTGGGGGTAACCTGAGCAGTGCGGTTCACTCGGTACAGCGCGAGCCAAGAGGACTGCAGCACTCCCACGAGGGTCAGGTGTCTGTCGCAATGTTCTTAGCAATCCTTTTTGATTGATATATTAAATTTCGCTATAAAATTTGAATGGTATTTTATATCAATATAAAAGATAAATTTTGTGTTATTAATTTATATGTAAATAATATTTGCGAATCAAGTGGTTTGCTTAATCAAAGTATTGTTAAAGCCGTTATTTTGTAGATATTTACAATAGTAGTTTTCATCCCAGAAGACACGACAAATATAGAAAATATTGCTGGATTTTTAGAAGATAGCCGTGAAAGGCAATATCATCTATTATTATTATTATTATTATTATTATTATTATACAACCATCATAATTAACACCGGTTATCAGACAGATTCTACATACACCCAAAGTACACGGGGCTACATGACCGCGTTGTTGCAGCCTCTAAACCAACCAACCGGCTTTCATTAACAGAGTAAGATTTAGTTAGCCTATGATCAATCATTCTGAGAATATGCCCATAATATTTAAATCATTTAAATCACCTTAGTCCGTGTGTGTGTGTGTGTGTGTGTGTGTCCAATAACTTCTAAACGGCTGGAGCGATTTCAATCAAACTCGGTAAGGTCATAGCACCATTTTGGCCTACCCCGACCGTGCCCTTCAAATTGTATTACGTCTCACCAATACAACATGGCGGCGGTGTGAAATATTTCACCATCATTCAATATCTCTGAAACTATTACCGATATCACCCAAAAATTTTGTACGGTGATGAACGGTGCTACCACAAGTTCGCCTTTGTGACTTTCAAGAACCTGGTAACTACAAAACCAACATGGCGGCCAAGCGAAGTTGAGACATTTAAATAGACTTTTCTCGCGATTTAACTATCCAATGAACCATGGTACAGCAAACGTTTATACACATTGTAATGCACGGGTGTCTAATTTAGTTCAATTGTTTACATAACCTCAAGATGGCGGCTGTGCGAAATGTTTTACCGGCATTCTATATCTCCGAAACTATTTTTGATATCACCCTAAATTTTCCGTGATACAAGGCACTACTCCAAGTTTATATTTGTAAGTTTCAAAAACCTGTAGAGTACAAAACCAACATGGCGGCCAAGTGAAGTTGAAACATTTTAATAGACTTTTCTCGCGCTTTAGCCATGTGTACCGGGCTCCTCTCCTTCTTCTTTCCTGTCGACCTCTCTTGGTCAACTCTTGTTCTCTTCCGACCCGGACGGTATTAGTGTATCCGAGGCCTACGGAGTCTTTCACTTTCCCGCCTTAATTGGCCCTTGTCTCTTCTTTCCTGATACCCTCATTCTTTGAGGGGTCAGCCTCTTTTTTCATTTTATGTTGTTTCCTGCCTTCTGCTCATGGCCCTCAAGGAGGCCCCATCACTTCTGGTGCCCCCTGGATTGTGCTACACCCTCAAGGGCTCACGGCTGGCGAGTTCGGGAGTTGGCGATCTTGGAGGATTCCTGAGCTGGGTCCGTTTTTTTTCCTTTTACCACTGACTTTGGGGCGGGCCCTCTCCTATCTCCCTTTCCTATCTGCCTTTCATGGCTCTCCTTCCTTCCAAGTCCGTCAATCCTCATTCTTGGAGGATTGAGGGGATTTCTTTTCTTCCTGTCCATTATTTGCCTTATCCATTATTTGTTTACGATTTCTTCTTCTAGTTTGTAAGTCTGTAGTTAGTATTAGTTAAGGTTTTCATTCTCATATCATCTTTCACTCTCACCCAGATTTTTTTTTAGCGTATGGCTTTTAGTGCCGCGAGTGTCCGAGGACATGTTCAGCTCGCCAGTTTGTAGCTACTTCTATGCGGACACTCATGGGGTGAGCTACAAGTACCATCGCGTGAGGAGTGTTGTCTGGGGAGGAAAGTTTGAATGTAAGGACGAGGGGTTGGAAGGTAGCGGCTGTGGCCTATAGTTAGGGACCAACCCCGGCATTTGCCTGGAAGGAAGATGGGAAACCACAGAAAACCATCTTCATGGTTGCCGGTGGGGTGATTCGAACCTCCTCGCCTCCTGGATGTGAGCGACTGCCTGCAGCCACGCCGTAATGACCACGGCTAACTCAAAAAAATCCCAGACCTTTAGGGGCCGATAACCTAGATGTTAGGCTCCTTAAACCAACAATTATCGTCATCAACATCAAAACTAAAATTAGGGGCAGCTGATTGACCTGGTATAACTCATGTTACAATTCCACAGGTTCTCATAGTGTTCATAGGAAAATTCAATATTGTTTGATAGTCTACATGGCTGTTCTTTTTCGTTTGAATTCATTCCTCTTCTTGGTGATCAGTTTATCTGCCCGATGGCAGGTTTCCTCATGGTCGGTCTCTCCACGTTTCATCAGCCTATAAGATTTATCAATCTTGATGGAATCCAGCATCTGAAACCTTCTTTTTCCTCTTCGGATTTTCCCTTGGACTGTCCCATCTAATGCACTTTTCACCAAATCGTTTCCTCTTATGCAGTGTCTAATCCAATTCATTTTTAGCCTACTTTTCACATTTTGCAAAAATGAGGAAAAAGTAGTCTTATGAGATCGATCCGGGAAAATGTCTGCCTGTCTGTCCTTCTGTCTGTCTGTCTGTCTGTGTGTGTCCCCCCTATCAACTCCTAAACGGCTGCAGCAATCCAAACCAAATTTGGTATGAGTAAAGATCTATGCCGGGACATCTCAACGTCGTACTTGAAAATGATGTCAGTGCTACTAACTGCTGAAAAATCATAATTGAAATTTCAGCTCCATGTTGGATATCTTGGAATATATACATGGGAACTATTCCAATATTGGCACATATATAGACAATAATAATTCAGTTTAATTTTCAGGAGGCCATACATGACAGTGTTGCCAAAATTATTCTAAGCCTACTGATAGGTCCAATGTTTAAATGCATATAACTCCTACACTATCAATTGAATTTCAACCAAATTTCGTATGTACTGTGTACATACACTGATATGACTGAGCGTATTCTTAAGAGCCACCAGGGCTGCCAACTGTCAATAAATGCTCTCTCTATTTTTTTTTATCCAAATACCAATATATCAGAAAGTATGCGAGCCAACAGCCTTAACCTTCGCACACGTTTAGTGCCTGACATTCTAGATTAATTTGGAGCAACTAATGTATGTCAGTGCTACCAACATGATTCTAAGCCTGCTGATAGGAGCAATTTTTATATACATGTTACTTCTATACTATCAATTGGATTTCAACCAAATTTCGTATGTGCTATGTGTACCATCACATATATGACTATGCGTATTGTTAAGAGCAATCAGGGCTGCCAACTGTTAATAAATGCTGTTTATATTTTTACCCTAATATCAATATAGGCTATCAGAAAGTATGCAAGCCAACAGCTCTAAACTTTGTGCACGTATAATACCTGCCATTCTAGATTAATGTGGAGCAACTAATGTACGTCAGTGCTACCAACATCATTCTAAGCCTGCTGATAGGTCCAATTTTAAAATACCAGTAACTACTATACTAACAAATGGATTTCATCCAAAATTGGCACAACAATAGATGATAATATTTCAAATTATTTCTGACCAACACATGCATGACATTGTTGCCAACATCATTGTACGCACGCTGCATTAAGTCCAATGCTTAACTGCATGTAAAGTCCATACTATCCATTGGACTTCAACCAAATTTTGTATTCTGTACCTTAAGAGATGGAACTAAGAATATATTCAGTCACCAGGGTTGCCAACTGTAGTGCTCTATCAGGCTACATAATGCCAGGTATATTTCGAACTAATTAGAAATTTCTATATTACCAACTTTATTTCGTCATTATTCTAGATAACCAAGATCCATATAGATTATTCATTGGTATGAATTTTGAATT
Organism: Meconema thalassinum; assembly: GCA_946902985.2. Classification (NCBI taxonomy): domain Eukaryota; kingdom Metazoa; phylum Arthropoda; class Insecta; order Orthoptera; family Tettigoniidae; genus Meconema; species Meconema thalassinum. The sequence continues at coordinate 32,540,410 of OX336401.1, forward strand.
TTAAGAAAAGTAGGCTCTTTAGTTCTTGTTCTTTTCCTTATCTTCTTTAGCATCATTCTTTCTTCTACTTTCTTTAATACTTCCCCATTTCTCACTTAGTCCTTCCAGCTTATTCTGTCCTTTTTTCTCCACAGCCACATCTCAAAAGTCTCTATTCTTCTCTCGTCTCCTCTCCTAAGCGTCCAAGTTTCCGCTCCATACATTGCTACACTCCAAACAAAACATTTCGCTAAGTTTAATCTCTTCTTTAGTCTTACTTTCATTGCTCCACAAAATATTTTTCTTTTCTTACTGAAGGCTCCTTTTGCTATTGCAATCTTTGTGTTTATTTCTTTAGTGCTTGCCACGGTGGGTGAGTGGATAGCGTGTCGGTCTACTAACCCCAAGATTGCAGGTTCGCCCCTAACCGTGGTAAGTGATTTTTGAAAGGCGGCAAAAATACGATACGCATGTCATACGATGTTGGCATGTCAAAGAACCCATTTGAATTCAGTAGGCCGAGTTCATAATGGCAAAATTAATCTCGGGAGTTTCCGCCAGCACAAAGTTCCTCATTTCTCTACTAGAAACCGCTATTGTATTCAAGGAGATTAGATATCTAACATCTAACCTCCTTGACTTTCATAGCCAAGGAACTACGAAATTCGACATGCAAGCTACCCTCTGGGTGTCAAATAGCAAAGCTTGCACCAGGCACCCGAGGCCATACGATATTAATTAGTGCGTATCATTTCTTGTCCGACCGGGTCAGGAATGGAATGAATGAAGCCCCCATCTAGCGGCGAGGATATGAACTGTGCCGGCTGCCGAGGCCTGACGCACTCATCTGGGGCAATGATTAAATGAATGACAGATGAAATGAAATGACAGTGGAGAGTGTTGCTGGAATGAAATTTTGACAGGGAAAACCGGAGTACCCGGAGAAAAACCTGTCTGCCTCCGTTTTGTCCAGCACAGATCTCACATGGAGTGACCGGGATTTGAACCACGGACCCAGTGGTGAGAGGCCGGCGTGCTGCCGCCTAAGCCACGGAGGCTAGTGCTTGTTCAATTACATCTTCTAATTTTCTTTCTTTCTCTGTTAAGGTCTTCTGAGGACCACGAACCAATGTTTAGTTCTTTGTTGATATTTCTTCCTCCTCCGGTGCTCCTTCATCTTTTCGCTGTGTGTCTTCTTTCTCTCTTCCGACCATTTTGAGCCTGTTTTCTTATATTGCCTTCCTTGGAGTCCTTCCATTCCCAATACGATTTTTTGAAAATTTCTCTCTCCAGTGCATCTTCTTCTCTTACATTGTTTCTTACTAAATCTTTCTTTACTTCTTGAAACCAGGTTGTTGGCGATTTCTTTTTCCAAAGATATTTAAAAACCTGTTTGGTTAACCTGCTAGCATTCATTCTATATAAATGTTCGAAAGATAACAATCGCCTCTTCTTTATTGTCTCCGTTATGTTTTTAATGTTCCGTTATATTTCTTCGTTACTTCTTAATTTCCAAAACTCTGTAGTTCTTAATGGACCGAGAATTTTGCGTATAATTTTTCCTTCTGAAACTTCTAATTTATCCAATTTATAACCTAGTATTAGACATTCACTGGCATATAAGCATTCTGGTTTAATTACTGTTCTATATTGCTCCATTTTCAATTTCTTAGATTCTTCTGGTTTTACCATATGCTCTTTGAAACTTGTGCGCTCTTTCTTCTACAGCAGATTTTTCTAAAATATTCTTCTGAATTATTTCCCCCAAATATTTGAACATATCTACCCTCTTAATTTGACCAATTATTAGTCTACTTTCGATTTTTGCAAAAAATGAAAGTAGACTTATGAGAACTACACATGGCCAAAAATTGTGTGTCTGTCTGTGTGTGTGAGTGTGTGTGTGTGTGTGTTTGTGTGTGTGAGAGAGAGTGTATGTACTCTGAATGTCTGTCCCTCCCCCCCTATCAATTCGAACACGGTGAAACCGAATTGAACGACATTTGGTACAGAGGTAGAACTAGCAAAGGGCACTTCAGTGTCATGTTTTATATCGCCGCCATCTTGACGGGAACGTAATGGCGGCCACCCAAATGTTCAAAGCTTAACTCAAATTACGATTAACCTAATCATCTGATTTCCCCCAAATTTTGCAACATTATACCTTTGTGTATGAAAATGCTTTTGACAAAACTACAAGGTCATCGGCCGAATACTTTACGCATGGCGGCCATGTATGTGCGCAAATCGATTCCCCCTATCTTTTCAAACACGGTGAAAGCGAATTGAACAAAATTTGGTACAGAGGTAGCAAGAGTATAGGGCACCTCAGTGTCATGTTTTATATTGCCGCCATCTTGACGGAAACGAAATGGCGGCCATCCAAATGTTAAAAGATCAAATCAATTTACGACCAAGCTAATAATCTGATCTCTACCAAATTTTGCAACAACATACCTTTTCGTGGGAAGCATATTTTGACCAAACTACAATATCATCAGCCCAAAAGTTTGCAGACGGTGGCCATGTATGTGTGCAACTCGATTCCCCCTATCGATTAAAACACGGTGAAACCGAATTGAACGAAATTTGGTACTGTGGTAGCACTAAAAAAGGGCACATCAGTCTCATGTTTTATATCGCCGCCATCTTGACGGAAACGGAATGGTGGCCACCCAAATGTTCAAAGCTTAAATCAAATTACGACCGACCTAATCATTTGATCTCTACCAAATTTTGCAACAACATACCTTTTTGTGGGAAGCATCTTTTGACTGAACTACAAGGTCATCAGCCCAATAGTTTGCAGATAGCGGCCATGTATGTGTGCTAATCGATTCTCCATATCAATTCAAACACGGTGGAACCGAATTGAATGAAATTTTTTGCAGAGCTAAGGGCACCATAGTGTCATGTTTGTATGACAACAAGCTACTACAACCAACATTCAATTATACTCCCTGAAAAGGACAAAGAGTTATAGCAATACCCATGCATTTAGGAGAAAGTAGGCTATATGTTCTTTACTGAATATCTTGTTTTTATTAGGGTTTCTGGTGCGTTATTATTATCATCGGAGAACTCCAGGCTGAGTGAGCCGGTTTGGAGTGTGATAACAAAGGTTGTTGCAGTTGCCATGTCGACTCCTGTACCTGTTACCTTCTCCCCCCTCCCCACAACCCACATTCCAGGAAGCCCGTCCCGGTCTGTCCAGAGTAGAGTAGAGTAGCCCCTTGAAGACTTTTTGCACCCGTTAATAACGAGACCAAGTTGTTTCTCCTGGACCGCCCGCCACCCACAACACTGAGTGGTGCGGAGACACCGCCTGCCTTCATCTCGCTCGCTCGCTCGCTCTTCTGATTAACACTGTACAGACATGGCCAAATTATACACCAAAGGATTTGAATGAGTTTTTAAATTGTAAGGACTCTGTCTTGAGGAAAGAATTCATGATGAAAATCAATCAATAAAAATATAACTCGCGGCCCCATGCGAGAAATCTCGCATGTTCATAAACCACACTTTCCCCAATAGGTTTATAATGAGAGACTTAGGAGAAAGGTTGTTATGTTTTTATTTGAGCCAAATAATTATAGAACACTATTTACATTTCAGTTAGAATTCCAAGTTCTACGTTCCCTAACTTGAAGCCTCCGTGGCTTAGGCGGCAGCACGCCGGCCTCTCACCGCTGAGTACGTGGTCACTCCATTTGGGATCTGTGCTGGACAAAACGGAGGCAGACAGGTTTTTTTCCGGGTTCTCCGGTTTTCCCTGTCAAAAATTTCATTCCAGAAACACTCTCCACTATCATTTCATTTCATCTGTCATTCATTTAATCATTGCCCCAGAGGAGTGCGTCAGGCCTCGGCAGCCGGCACAGTTCATATCCTCGCCGCTAGATGGGGGCTTCATTCATTCCATTCCTGACCCGGTCGGAGACTGGAAGCAGGCTGTGGATTTTCATTTTTCACGTTCCCTAACTTAAGAAGGCAATCACTGAAAATTGGATCATCATAACACTCACCGGTTATTCGATATTTATGAAATTATACGATTTGAGGAATCGTTCCTTTTCATTTACTGTTTCTGAAATCCATGCAAAATGATAAGGGAAAGACCTCCGAATGTTAAAATGACATGAAACAGGCGTCACAGCGGCCAAAATGTGAAGTGGATAGCAATTATGGAGCGTATTTTCCTACAGCAACATTATCTGCAAATTGCAAATCGCACACTTTGTACATTTTTAAGAGTCAATTTTTAAAGAAATTATGGATATTTATGGAATTAGAGTGCAATTCGTCATTGCTAATGTATATTCTCTTTCATTTGAATGCTCATTTGTCACGATCGGTCCCTTACGTATAGACTATGATGATTATATTTTGGAATGAAGCCGAAATAAATCAGAAAGCCCTATTGAAGTCAATTTGGCAGTCGAAAAGTTAAATGAAGTAGGGGACTTCTGCTACTTAGGAAGCAAAATAACCAGTGGACGAAGCAAAGTGGATATCAAAAGTAGGTTAGCACAGGCAAGGAAACCATTTCTACAAAAAATATATCTGGTTGGTTTGTTCGTCAGTTTAGGGGCTGTGACAACGCGGTTATGTAGCCCCGTGTCCTTAGGGTGTGTGCAGAATCTGTCTGATAACCGGTGTTAATTGTGATGACTGTATTAGTGTGTGTTATCAGTAATTCAGGTAAGGACTGCACACGATCAATTTCAAGTAGTTCCTACTTTTGCTCCCAAATGCTACCGCCAACGACACCTAGGTCCAAACTCGGCTACCGCAACCAGCACCTGGTGACGAACGTCGGAACTTAATAGAGCACTAATCATATCTAACCTACAAATTTAGCTCCACACAAATGTAGTTAGCGGAAGGCTGTTTTACATGACATGGGGCCGCCGGCTTTACTTCCCCGCCGAGGGAAGGCATACTGAGGGATTTTTAATGCTCTTAAAAATCCGATGACTTTGGCCGGATTTGAACCCGCGATCTTGGGCATAGAAGATCAGCATGCTACCCTCTACCCCACCGAAGCCGCTAAGAAAAGTATTGACATCGAAAATAGATTTCGATATTAGGAAGTCATTTTTGAAAGCCGTTGTCTTAAGCGTGGCGCTCTATGAAAGTGAAACTTGGACTATTGGTGCAGCAGAAAAGAAGAAAATACAGTGTAGCATTTGAAATGTGGTGTTACAGGAGAATAATGGGTAGATAGAGTAACAAATGAAGAGGTATTAGGACGCGTGGGAGAGGAGAGATGTTTCTGGCGACTGCTAATGAAGAGAAGAGATAGGTTGGTAGGACACATACTAAGACATCCAGGAATAGCAAGCTTAGTTATGGAAGGAAAGGTTGAGGACAAGAACTGTAGGGGTAGACCAAGGTTAGAAAATGTTAAACAGATGTAAGGTGTGATAATTATGTAGAGATGAAAACGATTGGCACAGGACAGGGGACTGCATCAACCCAGTAAAAAGACTGAAGACTCAAACAACAACAACAACAGAGTCCCTTCATAGGGCAGACTCTTTTTTTCTAATTTGTATTTCAATTGTTTTATCATTCCAAATTATCTGCGTCACGGTTACGGCGTGTATGACGTCATCATGTTGTTCAGTGCATATGCACCGAGTCTGAGTTTACTCCTGGGGTCTGGCGTTATGCGAACGGAGATGGCGAGTACGTGAAGTCATGCGGCCCCTGCGCGGGAAGGCTAAGTTAAAGGGTAATGGACTCTGTTGAGTCTGAGTTTACTCCTGGGGTCTGGCGTTATGCGAACGGAGACGGCGAGTGCGTGAAGTCATCCTGCGCGGGAAGGCTAAGTTAAAGGGTAATGGAGTCTGTTGAGTCTGAGTTTACTCCTGGGGTCTGGCGTTATGCGAACGGAGATGGCGAGTGCCTGAAGTCATCCTGCCCCTGCGCGGGAAGGCTAAGTTAAAGGGTAATGGACTCTGTTGAGTCTGAGTTTACTCCTGGGGTCTGGCGTTATGCGAACGGAGATGGCGAGTGCGTGACGTCATGCAGGCCCCGTGCGGGAAGGCTAAGTTAAAGGGTAATGGACTCTGTTGAGTCTGAGTTTACTCCTGGGGTCTGGCGTTATGCGAACGGAGACGGCGAGTGCGTGACGTCATGCAGGCCCCGTGCGGGAAGGCTAAGTTAAAGGGTAATGGAGTCTGTTGAGTCTGAGTTTACTCCTGGGGTCTGGCGTTATGCGAACGGAGACGGCGAGTGCGTGAAGTCATCCTGCGCAGGAAGGCTAAGTTAAAGGGTAATGGACTCTGTTGAGTCTGAGTTTACTCCTGGGGTCTGGCGTTATGCGAACGGAGACGGCGAGTGCGTGAAGTCATCCTGCGCGGGAAGGCTAAGTTAAAGGGTAATGGACTCTGTTGAGTCTGAGTTTACTCCTGGGGTCTGGCGTTATGCGAACGGAGACGGCGAGTGCGTGAAGTCATGCGGCCCCTGCGCGGGAAGGCTAAGTTAAAGGGTAATGTACTCTGTTGAGTCTGAGTTTACTCCTGGGGTCTGGCGTTATGCGAACGGAGATGGCGAGTGCGTGACGTCATGCAGCAGAGTGCAAAGAGTCCTGAGCCTTTCTAACATGTGTAGCTTTTGTAGCATGCGTCAATTGAAATGATATAATGTCTAGTCTCTCAGACTGACTGTATCTTTTGGTACCCTATATTCTTCCATTCTCATCGTATGTCCGTTCAACTTCAGTTTACTGGTCTCTATCTTGTCTTGCAGTTTTGAGAACCAAGTTCTCTCCCTAATGCCCACATTTCTGACTTTATCCCTCCGTGTCTTTCCAATTATTCCTCTAAGGAACTTCATCTCGGCTGCTTGGATTCGGCTTTCATCGCGTTTTGTTGTGGACCAAGTACCTGCTGCATATGTCAACATTGGTGTGTAATACACTGAGAATAGAACTTTCTTGCATTTATCTGAGACTTCCTAGTTCCATACTAAACCTCAAACACACTGGTAAAACCCTAATGGTCTGGGTGATAGCAAAAATGAAAATGAAATGCAAACCTGGACTGGAAATACTTTCAAAAGGTAATTTAAAAGGAAAGTACTCAAAAAAGGAATTTATCTTTTTTATTATATTTAATTTTATGAAATGAAAATCAACAGCCTGCTTCCAGTCTCCGACCGGGTCAGGAATGGAATAAATGAAGCCCCCATCTAGCGGCGAGGATATGAACTGTGCCGGTTGCCGAGGCCTGTCGCACTCCTCTGGGGCAATGATTAAATGAATGACGGATGAAATGAAATGATAGTGGAGAGTGTTGCTGGAATGAAATTTTGACAGGGAAAACCGGAGTACCCGGAGAAAAACCTGTCTGCCTCCGTTTTGTCCAGCACAGATCTCACATGGAGTGACCGGGATTTGAACCACGGACCCAGCGGTGAGAGGCCGGCGTGCTGCCGCCTAAGCCACGGAGGCTCTATTTAATTTTATATATTTTTCAATTTTTTAAATTTGAAATCTTAGTTTTATTTTAATTTGTAGGCCTATATTTATGTTTTATTCCATTGGTTAATTGTAATTTTTTATAATATTTACTAAAGGGAATTTTATCGAGCACCATATTCAAGGAGACAGGTATAATATCTGCCCTTCAGATATATTACATCTACAAAAAATGTTGTTGTAATTAGGCTGAGAGTTTCAACTATTAGAACCTTTGATAATAGCCTACAAACTCTTTTGTATAGTGAGTGGCTAATAGACCAATATCCTATATAGGGCTAAGGCTGGATGCTCTTCTCGACTTCATGAGATTTTCCAGACGAAACTTTCACTGCGACTATCACGAAGATTCAAGCCGCTGCACCTTCACGAACCTGATTGGTTAATAAAAATAGCTCAATGTTGAATGTTTTCCTGGAGACTGGATTGAGAAAGAGCAGGTCTTCCTGTTCTAATCTCGCAACCAGATAAGTTATCGTCAGCCCGTGGGAATGGCACACGATTCGCAGTTCCGCGGTATCTGACCCCATTCTTGTTAAGGTCACGCGCCCAAGAGAACATCATTTCCATGGTGTCGTCTCATGGCTACAATAATCGTGGGTTTAATTACGTTATTACAGGATGATGATGATGATAATTGTTGTTTTAAGGGGCCTAACATCTAGGTTATCTGCCCCTAATGGTCTGGGTGATAGCGAAAATGACGATGAAATGGAAACCAGAACGAAAATTATGCTGGACTGAAAACACTTACAAAATGGAACTCAGATCGAAATGACTCACAAAACGTAGAGTGGAAAGGTAATTTAGAAGGAAAATACTCACAAAATGTCGTTCGAAATAACTACAAAATACAATTGAAATTCAAAATGCTTACAAAGTGCAATTTAAATTGAAAATATGTACAAAATGCAATTGAATTTGAAAATGCTTACAAAATGTAATTTAGAGACACGGGGGGCCAATTCAGAAAAACAGGGCAGGAATCTGTAAGAGAAATGAAACTATAATGAAAAGGAAAAGAAGGCTGATCCATAGAAGAATGAGGGATCAGGAAAAATGAGAGAAGGCGGGAAAGTGATAGACTCCCTAGGCCGCGGATACCCTAATACCGTCGGGGTCGGAAGAGTACAAGAGTTGACCAAGAGAGGTCGACAGGAAAGAAGACGGAGTGGAGCCCGGCACAAGTAAGTGGAAGCAATGCCGGACTCAGCTGGGGTCCCGTGGTCGCCAAACCACGTCCCACTGGATGTGAGCACCTGGGGGATACGTTATTAGAAGGGAATGGAATTCTATGTACACAAGGCAACAAACAAAACATTTTGTATTGAGACTATTATTTAATGTTACTGACTACATCGAACAGTAACCAAAAACACTATTCATAATTAACAAACTTTGCTTTTGCACTTTATTCGATGATAAATAACGTTGTCTCACGAAGCAGTTTGTAAAGGCTCTTCGTCAAGATTCTGAAGATTTTCAATATTTGAAGACTTTTTGTCGTGACAACGTCAAATTTATTTATTTATCGTATGGCTTTTAGTGCTGTGAGTGTCCGAGGACATGTTCGGCTCGCCTGAGTCTGTAGCTGCTTCCAACGGACACCCTTAGGGTGAGCTACAAGTTGCGTTCAATTTCAAGTAGTTCCAACCTTTGCTACCAGATATCAATGATACCTAGTGGTGAACGTTGGAACTTTGTTAGAGCGTCCCGACGAAATCCAACCGAACAATTTAGCTGCACACAAGTTTAGTCTGTGGAAGAATCTTTTACAGGCCATAAATTTATGACATGGGACCGCCGGATTTACTTCCCCTCCGAAGGAAGGCATACTGAAGGATTTTTAAAGCTCTTAAATAATCCGACGACTTCGCCCGGGTTTGAACCCGCTATCTTGGGCACAGCAGTTCAGCATGCTACCGACTACGCCACCGAAGCCACTAACGTGAAATAAATTGTTGGAATACAGTGTCGTTCATGAAAAAGTGTTACAGTGAAAGATGATGATATCGTTTATCTCTCTTCTGTTGCAACGTTCTCTCTCGTCTGTTGCTGCACTCGAATGTCGCTACTGTCGTTTTTGGATGTCATGGGTGAACCTCTGGATGGATTTTGATGAGGTTTTCACCATTCCGTAAAGGATATCTCGAGGAAGATAAAAGGAAGCCGAGCAGTAACGATTTCAGTGAAAAGGTCGAAAAAAGACCGCATGGCTCCCGTGCGCTTTTTAAGCTTACGCTGGGCAAACCGTTAAAAATATCAATATACTATGAGTGTAAGAATAGTTCAGCATGAAAAGTTCTACAAAAAAGTGCTGGAGATCATATCTCTATCCACAATACATCGCCCACTAAGTGTTTTTACGTTTTCATTTCTTCCAATAATCTCCATTCAAATACTGAGGCGACAGTTTACGAGCTGGCTAGGGGCGAGTCTATTACCCCAGACACAGCCAGCAGCAAACTGTTGAGTCGTGTTGAGTTAAAACTTCAGAGAAGAGTGGTTGTGTTTGGAGTTTCCTTGGAAGTGCAACTCAGCATTTCTTCATTTCGCCTGTGAACTTTCCGTTCCGCAAAATACATAATCAAAAAATATACGAAGCTGAAATTTCGCAAGAGCGACAGTTTAAACAAATCAGTCCGAGAATACGTTATCACGCTCCAATATCGTCGCTCATCGTAATTGCACACATCCAATATTTATTTTCCTAAATTTTCAGAAGCTAAAATTAAAGGTGGTATTTTCTTCGGTCCTCAAATAAAGAAACTATAATGACCCGTGAAGTATTTCCACAATTACTCAACACCCACGAAAAACAAGCACGGCACAGTCTTTTAAAGGCTTCCTTGGGAATAAGAAAGCTGAGAATTACAACGAGCTTATACTCATGGGTTGAAGAATGTCCCTTAAAGTAGGCTATATATGTTACATCATCACTTTGGTTGCATATTCACAAGAGCAAGGCGAACATTTTCACCACCGCGTGATAGTGATGGACTTTGAGTAACGTTATCAATAAGGTTCGGATGTTAAGGAAAAGTCATATTTTTTTCCTGAGCTCATTTTACCCGAAATCTGAAAAATAAGTTTGAATGACGAGTCCCTAATCACGTTTAAAGCAATTTCATGTTGCCTATAAATGCATATTTCGGCCATTTTTATTGTTTTGGTCTTATTTGGTCATATTTTAGTGATGTAAGGTCATATTTGGTTATAATTTCAGCATTTTTGTTTAAATTGAAGCGTCGTTAACAAGGTACGTGTTACCTGCGTCGAGTTTCAATCACAGGATTTCCTAATTGTGTAGTAGATGTATTTTTCTTTCTTTTCCCGGAACAGGCAGATAGCAGGCTTAGAAGATCTGATTCCAAGAAGGCGCAATAAACTTCCTGTTAGGCAGTGTCTTCTAACTTACGCCGACATATATATCATAAAGCATACTAATACTTCGTTGTTTTTTTTTGTTTTCTTTTAGGAAAACCGAGCAAGAACTGCATTTCAAGGCTATGATACTGAATAAATGTTGAACATTTTAATGTACTGTAGCTCTGTCAGTTTGTATGATTAAATGTGTGTGGTGTATTATCGCTGATCACGTTTTGGCACTTAAGACGTTTACTGTATCTTAGTGATACTCTAGTATCCCACAAATTCATGACATAATTCGTAGTTTTTAGGGCATATTTGCATATTTAGGTCTTTAACTTCCGAACCCTAGTTATCAAGGACAATGATGGCCGATTGCATGCGAGACAGTTCGTACCGCCACAGAAGATGTGCCGAAAATATTCATTTTAAAGCTTGTTTGTATTGTTTTCTTGATTTGTGGAGTAATGTTAACAGTGTTTTGTAAATAAACGTGATGTTAATGTATAAATTAACGTTTGTTCTCGTTGGACATTTAACAATAGAGAATTTCCTTCAAATTTGACCTGTCGTTGTGGTAGCTAGAAATGCAAACTTTATTAGGTAACACGATTTTTAGCCTACTTTTCGCATTTTCCAAAAATGAGGAAAAAGTAGACTTTTGAGATCGATCTGGGAAAATGTCCGTCTGTCTGTCTGTCTGTATGTGTCCCCCCCCCTATCAACTCCTAAACGGCTGCAGCAATCGAAACCAAATTTGGTATGAGTAAAGACCTATACCGGAACATCTCAATGTCATACTTGAAAATGATGTCAGTGCTACCAACTGCTGAAAAATTGTAATTGAAATTTGAGCTCCATGTTGTATATCTTCGAATGTATACATGGAAAATATTCTGAAATTGGCACACATATAGATAATAATACTTAAGTTTAAATTTCAGGAGGCCATGCATGACATTGTTGCCAACATGATTTTACGCGCTCTGATAGATCAAATGCCTAACTGCATGTAACGTTCATGCTATCCATTGGACTTCAACCAAATTTTGTATTTTTTAGCTTAAGAGATGAAACTAAGAATATATTCAGTCATCAGGGCTGCCAACTGTAGTTCTCTATTAGGTTACATTATGCCAGGTATATTTCGAACTAATTAAAAATTTCGATATTACCAACTTAATTTCGTCATTATTCTAGATAGGTCATTATAGATTAGTCATTGGCATGAATCTTAAATTTTAAGAAAAGTAGGCTCTTTAGTTCGTCACGGAACTTCTTGTTTATTTTCATTAGTTAGACATGACAAATCAAAATCAGACACACAGAACCCAGACTCAGAATTCGTGATGACAGGTGTAATAAATGAAATGTGTACATATACAGTATATTTAGTTATTTTTATTGAAATATGGAATTATATATGGACTTAAAATTACAAAAAAAACTATAACTTCTATTTTAATATCCAAATTCAAATAAAGATAAACAAAGTAAATCTCTTTGAAACATAACGTTGCACTTCTCATTTTAATATCAATATGATCTTTGAGGAACATCAATCAATCTTTTATTCCCTGTTACCAAAACAAAGGATTACAAAAAGCTCTTTCTAAGTACTGGAAAGTGAATTTTCTCCTATTGTCTCTAAGACAGGTTTATAAAAAAAATCCACAGCCTGCTTCCAGTCTCCGACCGGGTCAGGAATGGAATGAATGAAGCCCCCATCTAGCGGCGAGGATATGAAGTGTGCCAGCTGCCTAGGCCTGTCGCACTCCTCTGGGGCAATGATTAAATGAAAGACAGATAAAATGAATGATAGTGGAGAGTGTTGCTGGAATGCAATTTTGACAGGGAAAACCGGAGTACCCGGAGAAAAATCTGTCTGCTTCCGTTCTGTCCAGCACAGATCTCACATGGAGTCACCGGGATTTGAACCACGGACCCAGCGGTGAGAGGCCGGCGTGCTGCAGCCTAAGCCGGGGAGGCTAAGACAGGTTTATATTGACTGAAACTGTGTTCAACATCAGAAGAGGTAACGGGGGCATATTTGAACTTCACAATATCTCTTGAGATTAAATCCAACGTTAACTTTACACGTAAATGTCCACACAAAATTGCAGCAACCTTTCCCATTCCTTCATATCCAGGGTACTTTAAGTACATTGTCCATCGCTACACCTATAACTTTACCTGTGCCACGATTTAGTTGTTCCACAGTTTTGTTCACAATCTGGAAACTTTCAGAAAGTGAGAGATGCGTGTTTTGTGATCTCACCTCAGTCCTCTCTCCCTCCCCCACCTTATCGTAGATGTGCTGTACACCCACTATTCTTTTTTTTTTAATATAGAGTTTTAATTTGTTTCTCCGCTATTGACAGGATTGCCAATTTAATAGAATTTAATATTTTTAGCCAAATATGGACTATATTGATGTTAACCTTTAGAGTGCTATCGACGAAACAGTTCGTCACTACGCGCGCGCTTTTGAGTACCACATTCTAGCTGTTTGAGGCGATGATATTTGAAACCAAACTTACTTGGTCGTTGGTGATAGTCCATAAAAACATATACAGCGTAAGAACGGCAGTTTTGTTATTCGTTGGTGCGGTGGCCTTGGTCAAGCTTGTGGCGCGCCATGGCCCCCTGCTGTACATACGAGGGCTGTTTTTTTTAAAGTTCCGATGGACTGTGTAAAAATAACAGATTGACATTACCAATCATTCAGTGCTGGTTTGAACTAAACGGCAGATTGTCCAAAACTTCCCACTTGAATTCTTTGTAAAAGTCTATCGTAACGTTGGTACAGTGTGGTCGTGAATGATTTTCACCTTTTTCGAGAATTGAAGGTATGGTTGAGCGGTAACACCTCGCCAAAATGGAAACACTTCAGGAGACTGCCCAGACGAACCCACCGCAGTGGCGGCAGAATATTTTACCGAGGACATTGGAAGGCTGTGTAACGATGCGACAAATGTTTCTATCGTTTTGGCGATTATGTTGAGACAAGAATAAAACAAGCAAACATTTAGTAGTAAAATCAGTTTGGTATGTCAATCTGTTATTTTTATACAGTCCATCGGAACTTGAAAAAAAAAAACAGCCCTCGTATGTACTATGCGCACGCTTTGAATAGTACAGCAGGGGGCCATGGCGCGCCACAAGCTCGGTCAAGGCCACCGCAGCAGTGAATAACAAAACTACCGCTTGCCGTTCTTACAGTATATGAAAGACCCAGTACTTTGCATTTTTAATCTCTATGATGAAAATTTCGCTATTCATCAGAAGTTTGACTTCTGTGCAGTGGCGTAACTACGAGGTGTGATTAGGGGATCAATCCCCCCAGAGCCAAAATATTTTGAAAAAACGTAGTTTGATGACATGTTTATTTTGAAACAAAAAGGCAATTTGTGCTTGTTAACAAACGCTTGTATTATGTAGTAGTCTACTGTGTGTTTATAATTTGAGAACATTTATCTTCACTGTGTTAGGCGCATTGAGAGGTTCGCTTGGTCCCCGCACAAAGCAGAAACAAACACATGACCAAAAACAGAAACACAAAGAAAAAAACAAAATTCAAAAACAAAAGCAAGAAAACAAATCAAATACAAAACCAAAATGCAACACAATACAAAAAGCAAAAACAAAAGAAAAAAAAGAAAACTAAAGCAAAAGCAGAAAAACACAAAAACAAAAACTATAAATCAAAAAGCAAAATTCAAAAGGAGAAGCAGAAAAACACAAAGCAAAAAGGAAAAGCAGAACAACACAAAACAAAAAGTAAAAGCAGAAAAACACAAAAACAAAAACTACAAAACAAAAGGCAAGAGCAGAAAAACACAAAGACAAAAACCACAAAGCAAAAAGCCAAATTCAAAAGCAAAATCATAAAAACACAAACCAAAATGCAAAAGCAGAAAACGCAAAATCAAAAAAAGCAAAAAGCAAAATTCAAAAGCAAAAGCAGAAAAACATAAAACAAAAAGCAAAAGCAGAAAAACTCAAAAACAAAAACCACAAAGCAGAAAAGCAGACCCTCAATAAACAAAAAACACAAAGCAAGAAATAGTAGAATACAACAAACTCCAAACCAAAAACGCAATTAGTTGAGATTTAACTCCGCGATTCCCCTCCTGAAGCCAATGTTTGCTACGCCGCTGTCTTAAACTCCAAAACAGATATGTAGGCTACTAGACATCTATTCCCTGGTGAATGTGTGCATTTCACGGCGAACATTGGTTCAGAGTTACATATCGTTCATTTACTGTTACAGGAGTATAAAATAGCTTCGCCCGGTGGATTTATTTGTTTTATGGACGATAATGAATACTACTGCAAAACTGGAACATGACACTTAAACTACCAGAAAAACAATAATTTAACATAACTTTTTGTGTTGGTGGTGGTAGTGGGGGTGGTAAGCAGTACAGTATAATTGACGTAACATTTAGGTAATTTTCCCGTAATGATAATAATGATAATAATGAATAGGGAAACGGCTATTTACTAACTACAGTACTGACACATGTAATTTACAAACAAATTTCTAAAAATGATTAGAAAGAGGAGTAAGTGAAATAAAAGACACTACCTAGGGCCTATATTGTAACTTCAATGGTTGATCGGATATCGTTTACATTGTCTGTTAGAAATGTAGAGACCAATAATGTCGTCTTTTGTCGCATAGCACCGTAGGAAAATAATCAGAGCACTTTGGAAAACTTCGGCTGTCCCGAGCTCCTGAGGTAGCAATAGTATATTTTATGGCCACATAGCGCTCAAAGGGCCAATTAAGGCTGGAAAGAAACGCCTCGGATACCCTAATACCGTCGGAGTCAGAAGAGAACAAGAGTTGACCAAGTGAGGTCGACTGGAAAAAAGCACAAGTAAGTGGAAGCAATACCGCACACAGCTGGAACCCCGTGGTCGCCAACTCACGTCCCACTAGATGTGAGCCCCTGGGGGGACATAGGATAAGGGAGGAACAACAAGACAAGAGACGAAATGAATGTTGGAAATAGAGAGTTTTACGGGAAACACTAGAACAACAAAGAATCGGGGCATAATTTATGACGAACGACCTACTTGTTAAACAAATAATTGAACTGTTCGGCATTATTGTTGCTGTCCTTCAGGTGACACGGTAAGCTGTTCCGTGCGCAAATGGATCAATTTACAAACCCCAATTTGTACGACGTTGTCCTGGGTAGTGGAGCGTACAGCGTAACCCCGCGGCCATCCTGAGCTGATCAGATCCAAATATGCAAGACAAATAACTCTACAAAACACTACCAAACCTACAGTGATACCAACCTACAAGAAAACCCGTCAAGAAAAATAGTAAGTGTGGAGATTATTATTTATAAATATTATGAGATAGTGGTCTCTATATTAACCACCTGTCATAAGGACAGTTTATGCTTTCAAAGATGCTGATAGTTGAATCTTTCAGCCTAATTTCGGAGCATTTTCATGCCGAAGTGCTGGTATTTCTAAAAATAAAATATTATATATGTATTGAACCCGATGGGGTTATGCTGACTGGAATCGAACATGGTTCTCAGAGACTGTGATCTCAGTATAAAGGTTCCACCAGGGAGCGAACCAGAGATCTGTACAGGGAGTTTCTTGGTAAAAAACCCCTCGAAAGAAATGTATATTTAATCACTGGTGTGATTTTTGATGAAATGGCATTATTTATTAAAATAATGTAGGAAATAATGAGCAGATTATATCATTATAAGACGATTTGGTGTAAGCTATTGGAGGCTTGAAGCACAGAGGAGGGCAGAGCTGACATTTACTAATTGGCCCAGAATTGTGGGTTGGAACCAGCGGCGCCACGTCCATCTCAGTGACCCCAATATGTCGTCTAGAGCAGGGGCGAGGCCTGAATAATGACATAGTTATTCCCCGACGGAGAATGGATGTAGAGGAGGGGCGGAGAAATGCCCAGAAAAATCATTGATTACTCGTGATTGGAGTAACGAATCGAGATGAGAGTTGCACACAGGTGAATATCTTGGCAAGAAGATAATTTTAGAGTCTTTTACCTGCGAAATTGGTGCATATTTAATGATGTGCGTAAGGACTGTAAAACGACCATTGTTCGCGGATGGATGTGAAGATGTTGCCGGGGGTTTCCCGTTAGGTAGCGTCCCACGCCATGGAGAAAGGAATTAATATTAATTAATTGGACGAGCGATTCCTTTGCACACAGATAGTTTTGGGACCTGTGAAGAGAGAGGAACACAATGATCATGGTTTGAAGACCTGAATCATGCTGTGAGAGGAGCCAAGATTAAGCGGGAAGATGTTGCTCTACTTTCTGTGGAAATCTGATATAAGGGAGTAGACCTCAGGAGGAGCTCTCAGTTGAACCTCAGTTGTTACTCAGTCAAGCTCAGTCTAACTCAGTTGAAGCCCAGCAGTCGAAGTGGTAACGCAGTCAAGCTCAGTCTACATGCCGCCAAGCGCAGTTACAGCCAGTTACAGTCTTACTCAATTGTCAATTGTAGCACAATGGCAATAAGTTGCAATCAGTATGCAGCAAATATGCAGCAGTACGAGACAGCGTGTAAGTCGCATACAGAAGTCTTCAAATAAGCTACGTGCAGTCTTCGAGTGAAACTTCAGTCAGCTACAGCCAGGTTGAAGCAAGTTCGTCAAGGCAAAACGCACGACGATTCTATTCATCAAGACGCCGAACAAAGACTGGTATGTGTAATAGAAACAGTAAATATTCTTGTATGAATAATAGTCGTGATACAGGTATAATCAGCAGCACGAACTATGACGTGTTCCGTTACGAAGCACCGTATTGACTAACGGTAGAACTATTGTATATAATTATTTGTGAAAGTGTTGAACTTTATTAAGCGCAGTGTGTATAGTATTAACTAATCGTATATGTGTAACTGCGATAGAATGCGCGAAAGAAACTCTACTAAGGGTTTGGTATTGCCATGAGAGTACCAGATGTTAACGCTCATGTTTGGGAGCCAGCGTATTGATGTAACGCAGGACGCTCACTGTAGGAGTAATGATCGTCATAAAACTGTTGGAGAGTTCCGAGAGCAGATAACCAGACTTTCAATCAGGAGTTGGTGACGTAAGATGCCGTCGACACCTGCAATTTCGATCTCTGCTAGGGAATTTCAGCATTGAAGTGTGTATAAAGTGACGAGTGTTCAGTGTAATGTATATGTAAAAATATCATTTAAAGTAGTGTTTGATGAAGTGTTTCACTTGTTTGGGGAGTGATAACTTCCTGAAAGGTATGCAACGTGTCGTGTTGGTGATAGAAATTATGTGTAATCAAATGTGTGTAAACAAGAGAAATATGTCGCGTTAAACCCATTATGGCGGGCGACATGGAAGAATATGATTGGTCGGAGCCACCTTAGATGCCTATAGAGATGTAAGTACCCCACACAAATTATGGTTATGATTATGTAGAAGTATGGACCGCTGCATGTCTGTGATTCCGTAAAGGTATTGTGAATTCCTTATAGATGCCAGTAAAAATCAGTTAGGAGGCTGATCCTCCATGTTTAATCAGTATTGAGTTGATTTTTATAGAGTTGAGATGTTGATTTGCATCATTAAGTGGAGTAATTATTCCCACTATGAATTAAGAATGGCAATCAGTTATGTAAATGCAACGAACGCGATTGTTCGAGTTTAAAACGTCTAGCTATGTCGGAAATTTTGGTAATTTATGTGAGAATAATAATA
Source organism: Meconema thalassinum (assembly GCA_946902985.2). Classification (NCBI taxonomy): domain Eukaryota; kingdom Metazoa; phylum Arthropoda; class Insecta; order Orthoptera; family Tettigoniidae; genus Meconema; species Meconema thalassinum. The sequence continues at coordinate 32,558,981 of OX336401.1, forward strand.
AATAATGATTTTGGTCATTTATGTCAATGAGATTTACAATAATGATAATAAATAATGATTTTGGTCATTTATGTCAGTGAGAAATGATTATAATAATAATAATGGTTATTAAGAGTATGAATGAACACATCAGGAAACAAATAAATGTTGTAAGCGAGAATTATTAACGCTAATTGCAAGACTTATCAATCTAAGCAGGAAGATGTTACAGTGAGATTACATTACAGTAACTATGGAAAGAAGTTTTATATCAGAATATTGCATATATTCAGTAATGATACCAGTAATGAAAGAGCTTTTAGTGGATTGAATTTGCAGCTTAATTGAGAAGCTTATAGAGTAAATGTTAGATTTCTCTTAATATTATAGGTCGGAGTGTCGTAGCATGGAGCATTAGGGGCCAGATAGTCTAGTCTACGTATGAATTCTCCTAGGTCGTGGACATTGTTGGAGATATTATTTATTCCAGAGTTTTAGTGTAGGACCCTAACTCTGAAGAAAGGATTGAAATGTGTTCCGGATTGGAATCTTGATAGAGTCGAGGAAACAAGGACACCTCGCAGCTCTATGATTTCCCGAGAACTTATTGATGAGTTATTTACGCTCGTTGGCAGCGAAACTCAGGGCGACAGTGGTTTTCTGCGCCTATATTGTACTTGAGACATCGGTCAAACCGCCAGGCTCATGCATTGCGAACCCCGAACCTTCATGTTGAATGGACCCATGTGAGGCCATTAATTAATCGTTATCCTCGACGTAGGAATAATTACAAAAGCTCATTCAATACCTGTTGGCATAATAGTCAATTAAGATCCTTTGGGAACATGTGTGTCGGTCAGGACACAGTATTTGTCTTGTAAATCTCCACTGCTTAGAGAGGGAGGCTTTCAAACTTTTAGAAAGGTCGAGATAATTGGTGAAACGACCCATTCCACTTTCTATTGTGTAGCGACTTCCTTAGCCGAGGGTCGGTGCTAGCCACCCGGGCCGCTCAGGCAAGTTATAAAGGGAAGAGATTCTAGACCTTGTTAAAATGACATATAACGCAAGATTGTTATGTTGAGTATTAGAGCCATGTGGTTTGTGAACACATGGATAATTATAGTTCATCCTGATGGTTCATTATTTTAGCTATCTGACGAATAGTTACATGATATATTTGTACTGTCACTGGAGCCAAGTCATGTAGTTGGTGACTAGATGCCAATCGCCATGAGCGCGAGGTAGTCTATTGTACAATCCGACATAAGCTATAACGTAACGTTTTATCTAGGAATCACAGACAGCATGCGGTGAAACCATATAATTGGAGGATGTGTAGGGGGTAGCTTACATAATTATGGAGTTGCACGTCGATTTTGGTGCAACGTCCAAATAGGTAAATGCATGCAAAGCATTTCATTGGTGAGACGAAAAATATTAAAACACGCACGGCACACATAATTGTTTAACATAAGGAGGTTTAAGGAAAAATCCTTGTTGTAATATTAAAGAAGTCACATTGTATGACTGTTATGTTAATGTACAGTTTGTTTTGAAGTCGTAGGTGCATCAGCGCACTAGTATATCCTTGTGAAGTTCACAGAAGGGTAAAGCCTTATGGCTAGGTATGACTTTGTTGTGATTTTATATTTGTTTACTTGTGGATTGTGGAAGTAAAAATTTTGTTTGCTTTATTTTATGCTTTTTTGGGTATTTGTTTTGTGTTTGAAGCCATGATTTATTTTACTGGATTAAAGTTTTAGAATAGAGTTGTGCCTTATCATTGTAGAGTTGATACCTTTTAGCCTCAAATCCAAAATATGCACTGCTAAATTGGGGTTACCGTACACACCTGAGAGCTGATGCTAGTTGGAGGCAGATGCATATTATCCATCGAGATTACTCACATGGGTACATGGAAATTGATGTCCTATACTGTGATTTGAGTTAAAGGTACGACTAAAGTCGGTCAGATTTAATGCACACAACTCTATTAAAGTAAGAATTAACGAAGTAGGGTGTGACCGCTCCTAATCCATAGCTAAGTTCCGATACGTATATATAAATTTTGATAGATACCTATAGTACATATTCTCTATAATTTATCATGGCCCAAGCAACGTGGGACGGTATTAACTCGTTTTGGAACCGCCTGCGTCAGTGCAATATGAGCGATTTTGGCATTGCACGAACCGGGCACGATACATTTAATTTATCATGGCGCCCAACGTGGGGCTTATGGGATTTAGGGAAAACCCATAGATTTTTTATGGTATTTCATGGGGAAAACCATAGTAATTGTTTTGCCTCAAACTGTGTTTGAGTGATTTTTGAATTCAGTAGGCTTTTGAGGTAACGCAGAATCTCTCTATTGAGAAGAGAATGGCCTAAGGGTACGAGCGTTACTTACCCAATCCACAATCTACCATAATATTATCAGGTTTTGTACGACTTCACAATATGTGTGCAGTGTTTGATGTTTCTCTTCGAAACGTATCCACATATTTTTCCAGGAAGCCTGCCTGCATATTTAAGTGTGTTATTGGAAAATGTCAGGTACACAGGAGATCTTGCAAGTTATTGCAGGACTGAAACAGCATTTTGATGCTGCTCACGAGCAGAGTAGACTGGAAACCAAGGCGTTCCAGGATAGTATAAACACTCGGTTAGATGAGAACCAGAGAGAGTTAAATAACAGGTTAGATGCCAATCAGGAGGCAATTAATGCAACTCAGGTTGAAATAAACAACCGTTTAGATGCAAATCAGGTTGCAATGGATAATAACCAGATTGAATTAAACAATAAGTTAGGTCAAATGCAAGAAGTCATTAAGACCGAAGTAACAGATACTGTTGTAAGCATTGTATCGGAAATGCAGGTAAATACTGATAAACGTTTCGAGGCTATAGAAGCCAAACTTGAGGGTAATTTGCAAGCGTGTAGGCATGCTCAGGAGCAAACCAACAGTAAATTAGAGGCGTTGTCTAACGATATTAAGGATATTCAGATCCAAAATGAGGCGAATCTCGAACGCCAAGCGAAACAGTTCGCAGAGTTTACGAAAACAGTAGACCAGAGATTAGAGGAGAATGACTCCAAATGGGACCAGAAATTGAAAAGTTACGCTAGAGCAATTAACGGTGACCTCAAGAAACAGGACCAGAATATATTAGGTCAATGTCAGGAAATAGGCGAAATTAAGGCTATCGCTCATGAAAGTAAGGAGCTGGTAGGCAACGTGAAAAGTCAGATGGGTAAAGTTCATAAAGAACTGGACCAAGTTCAGAGTGATATTGTCATAGTCAATAAAAGGCAAGAGGAAAATAGAGGCGAGATCACCAAGGTCCGGAATGAATTGTCTAAAGTCAATGGACACATTCAAGATGAAATTAAAGGTCTGAGAGAAGAACTCGAAATAAGAGAAGGCCAGAAAACAGAGGCAAGCGACAAGACCCTTGCTCAAATTAAAGAGGACGTAGAGGATGAAATATCCCATATCAAACAAAGTCTGAAAGAAGACAAGGTGAAAATTTTTCAAGTAGCCGAGGAAAACCGAGATAGGCTTACAAGAATAGAAAAAGAAGTCATTACTCGCCTAGAAAGAGCAGAAATGCGCCATAACCAAATGGAGACTAGGATAATAGCACAGGAGGAGACACTTCTGAAATATCCTAAGTCAAGTGAAGGCAGCATAGAGGATATAAGAAAAACAAGGTGGGCAGACTTAGAAACCCAACCTATAAGCAGAAATGCTACAGGCGCAGGAGAAAGTCCTTACATGACGCCAGGTGTACCAATTGCGGCATCGACGCCACATGAAAATGCGATGCACACCCAGGTGATAAACGTCATTAGGGCAAGCGAAGAAAAACCTAGGAAATTTTCAGGTAGTCACTGTAGTATGACACCAAAATATTGGTTAAAGGAAGTGACTGAATATCTCAATGATGCACGAATACCGCAGGAGCGTAGGCTACGTGCTATAGAGAAGTTAACAGAGGGGGAGTGCGCATTATGGTTTCGCAGCTTCCGTTACACTTTTGATACTGTTGAGGAATTCCGCGAGGCATTCTTGAAGAGATATTGGGACGCCGCGACTCAGCAGAATTTACGGCTGGATTTGTATGCCAAAAAGTACAGCACGAACAACCCGACGAAGTACGCAGAATTCTTCATATCGCAGATGTGTCGTTTTAAAGAGCTGGATCAAAAACCTAGTGAACTGGAGCTATGCATTGCTATCGCCAAACAGCTTCCATACGAGATCCAAAGGCTACTAATCTCGGCTAATGCGAAAACTGCTATGGAAATGGAGACAGTTCTAAGGCAACTGGACCTCACCACAGCAAATACTATGCGTCAGAGTCGAACCGTGGAACAAGTCCACGTGACCAACACACAGACTGACCAACAGCAAGCTCCAAGGAACAACAAGGCCACGAGCACAGAAACTTTAGATTCCTATGGACGGCAATGGGAACAGGAACCCAGAAAATGGCAGTCAAGGTACAAAGGAAATGCTAATAAAGCAGGAAGAGGTCGAAGTTCGTGGAATAAACACAATAACAGGGGCAAACCGTACCATAACAATGGAGGTAATAATGGCCAGGAAGGCAATAATAGAAATTGGAGACCCCAAGAGAGAAGAAGTAACTTCGATGACGAGGCAGAAGAGCGATATCATGCTTCTTTGCGATACCTCGAAGAAAGGGGAGATGAGCCCCAGAAACCACAAGTCCGCTGGCAAGAAGTCATGCAGAACAGGACATCGCCAGACAGATATGGAGATGGAGCTAAGAGTTTGGAACTACAGCGCAGCGAACAGGAGAGAAGGAACTCCAAAGGGGCGGGCGCTGAAGAAAAAAAAACGCCAAAATTAGAAGAGCTCGAGACTGATGGATGGAAGTCTATTAACATCATCAATTGGATAGCCAAACCAGAAGAATTGATTGAGGATACAGGAGGACCACAGGTCATGGTCAAGAGAGAATTGCCTATTATAATTGTGAGAGTGGCAGAATTAAAAGTCAGAAGTCTGTTAGATACGGGATCAACAGTGAGCCTGATGACACAAGCTCTATATAATGAAATAGCCCGGAGAGAGAACATTTTGAAGATACCGATCTCCAGTGTCAAAATTAAAGGGGTAATTCCAGACAGAACAATGATATGTAAATACCAGGTATTCCTAGATTTACAGATAGGAGGCTCTATTTTCTCACAGAGTTTCCTGTTAGTAAACAAACTACCTTATAACCTACTTATTGGGGCAGAGTTTATAAGGGAATACAGAGTGATAATTGACCTAGCACAGGACAGGGTTATGTTCCATGTGAATGAAGAAGCTGAAGGCTTAGAGGTCGCACTCAATGAAATTGAACCAGGATCCAGTGAACAAGTATGGCATACATACAGAGATGTGGCTGATGAAGAAGTGTTAGCTATTGAGCAGTTAGAAGCGGAGCTCAAAACACTAGCCACAGACTTGGAAAAAGATCTGGAACCAAAATTGGAAGAATACATTTCGGAAAAGCTAGAAGAAGCGAAAATTGGGCTAAAAGAGAAGGAAAATTTAAAGCAGTTATTGCTGGAACAGAAGGAAGTCTTTGATTCGAGACCTGGTCGGATAAAGAACTTCACTTATGCTTTTCAAGTCAGTGATTGGACACCATTTAGGCAGAAACCCTACCCTATAGCTGAAAAGCATTATGCTAAAGTGAAAGAGGCAATTCAGGAGATGTTGGAGGCCGGCGTTATTGAGAAAACACCTACGCCTTATGTAAGTCCATTGGTAATTGTACCAAAGACAGACGGATCTGTCAGAGTCTGCTTGGACCTGAGACGCTTAAATTTGAGAGTTATTCCGGAATTTGACCAAGTGCCACCTATTAAAGAGATCCTCAGGAAGTTTAGAGGGAAAACTATATTCTCAAATTTGGATATCACAGCCAGTTTCCACCATCTTGAATTAGAGAAGAAAACTAGTCTGTTGACAGGATTTATGTTTGATCAACATACATTCACATTTTTAAGGCTACCTTTTGGGTTGAAAACAGCTGGTTCAGCCCTGATAAGAGCGTTAGATCGCAATCTATCAGATGAGGTTAAAGAGAGTACCATCAGATATGTAGACGACATTCTACTCACATCAGAATCTCTGGAGGAGCACATGAGAGACCTGAAGAAGTTGCTAGATGACCTTCGAGAAGCGAACTTTAAGGTCAATATCAAGAAATCGCACTTCTGTCAGAGGGAAGTTAAATTCCTAGGGCATGTTATTGATGCAAATGGAGTGAAGCCTAATCCAGATAAATTGGAGGTAATTCGGAATTTCCCTCGACCCACGAAAGTTAAGCACGTCCGACAGTATTTGGGAGTAATTTGATTCTTTTCGAACCACTGCCCAAACTATACTGCGACAGTAGCACCACTGCAGGACCTATTGAAGAAAGGCGGCAGATGGAATTGGACGGAGCAATGTCAGGAAGCATTCGTGAGGTCAAAACAAATGCTTTTGGAATATGTGAAACTGGGATACCCAGATTATACCCAGAAGTTCATCATACAGACGGATGCATCACTTATTGGGATTGGAGCGATGCTATTCCAGGAAAATGTTGACCAGCCTGAGAAGAAAGTTTTTATCGCCTTTATAAGCAGAAGACTGAGAGCCCATGAGAAAAACTACACTATCACAGAGATAGAATTGCTCGCAATTTTGTACGCGTTGCAATCGTGGCACAAACTCGTGTACGGCTTCCGAATAGTTCTGAGAACAGACCATAAAGCTTTAACATTTTTGTTAAAGACAGATTTGTCTAGTCAGAGATTGACAAGATGGTCCCTGTATATCCAGCAATTTAATGTGGAAATAGAATACTGTCCAGGGAAAGAGAATGTAATACCGGACATATTAAGTCGTTACCCTAGAGAAGAAGAAGTACTAGCGGTCCAGATTGAGAATCGAGATCAGAAGACGTTGGATGACTTAAGGAACATTACCAACCTACAACGCGAAGACCCATGGTTGAAGATGATAATCGATTACTTCGAGGGACGCTTAGCAAGGGGAACTGCGATATACAGAGAGGCGGAGGCATTGGCAACAGATTATGTATGGTATAATCAGATATTACACAAGTGGGACGATGTGGATCACACACGTCAAAGGATTGTAATTCCTGCATCTTTGCAGAGGAGATTAGTATGGCTAGCCCACAGAGCATTTGGACATCCTGGGATAGATAAAATTTATGCTCTGTTGAAGGAAGCATTTACTTGGCCAAAATTGAGAGAAACGGTGAGAAATGCTATTAGAACATGTGATCTTTGCCAAAGGGTAAAGCCGAATCCCTTTTTAATGAGGCAACGACCTATCCCGTTGTTACCAGAGAAGCCAAGGCAGCTATTGAGTATCGACAACTTTGGACCATTGCCTAGAGCACGTAGAGGCAATAGACACATTTTTGTAGCCATGGATGTATTTTCGAAAATGGTGGTGTTGTGCCCCATTCAAAAGACAAGTTCAAAACAGGTCTTGAAGCGCCTGAAAGAGAGAGTTATTCCGATTCTTGGGAAGCCGGATAACATTCTCTCGGACCACGGAAGTTGCTTTACTAGTGCAGAATTTCGTCGAGAACTGGAAACTCTAGGAATTAGGCAGATTTTATCTACCATTCGCCATCCTGAGGCAAGTCCCGTTGAAAGAGTAATGAGAGAGGTCCAGAAATACATGAAGATCTACTGTTCTGAAGCGAATTGGCGTTGGATTGAATTTCTAGAAGTAATTGAATACTGTATAAATAATACTGTACATGAGGCGACAGGTCAGGTTCCCGTTACTCTACATCTGGATCAGAGACCAGAGAGACCGTGGAATGGTGTTATTCCATTACCAGTAGACGCACAGCCCGGTAGAGAATTGAGGATCCAACGAACCTTTGAATATCTCAAAGCACAGGCGGAGAGACGTCAGAGAAGGAATCGTGCGAAGAGGTATCATAAACCGCTTCTCGTGGGACAGAAAGTTTTAATTAAGAAACCCGCCAGTTCAGATCCAGAGGCACGGAAGTATAAAAAGTTCATTTTTGCTTACCACGGCCCGTTCGAGGTGATAAGAGACCTCCAGAACAATGCATACAGGTTAAGGCATTTAGAGAATGGAAACGAGGTCGTTATGAACATAGCCAACTTAAAAGTTTATTACTCGCCAGAAGAATTCGATGAACCAGAAGAAGAATTAGTAACGCACACCCAACTCAACGTGGAGAGCGGAGGCAGCCAAGCAGGCAGACCTGAATGTTGGAACGGCGAGACGGGACGAGAAGCAGACAGTTTACCCAGTGTAAGCGGAGAGCAGAAAGAATGCCAGTGTTTGCGAGAATTCTATGAAGAAATGGTCAGAGTGGCCAGAGAGGTTGAGGCTGTAAACGCGACCCTTCGCAGGGAGAATAGACAGCTCAGAAACAAGGCCGAGTGTGGAAGGGGGAACACTACTAACCCACTCGCAGCCAGACAAGGTGAAGGACCCCAGACGTAAACACAGACGGTGGTCGACAGTCAGCTGGTTACTTATATAAGCCACTTGCATTGGACTTTTATAAGTTTTGCAAGGGGAACATGAACCCGATGGGGTTATGCTGACTGGAATCGAACATGGTTCTCAGAGACTGTGATCTCAGTATAAAGGTTCCACCAGGGAGCGAACCAGAGATCTGTACAGGGAGTTTCTTGGTAAAAACCCCTCGAAAGAAATGTATATTTAATCACTGGTGTGATTTTTGATGAAATGGCATTATTTATTAAAATAATGTAGGAAATAATGAGCAGATTATATCATTATAAGACGATTTGGTGTAAGCTATTGGAGGCTTGAAGCACAGAGGAGGGCAGAGCTGACATTTACTAATTGGCCCAGAATTGTGGGTTGGAACCAGCGGCGCCACGTCCATCTCAGTGACCCCAATATGTCGTCTAGAGCAGGGGCGAGGCCTGAATAATGACATAGTTATTCCCCGACGGAGAATGGATGTAGAGGAGGGGCGGAGAAATGCCCAGAAAAATCATTGATTACTCGTGATTGGAGTAACGAATCGAGATGAGAGTTGCACACAGGTGAATATCTTGGCAAGAAGATAATTTTAGAGTCTTTTACCTGCGAAATTGGTGCATATTTAATGATGTGCGTAAGGACTGTAAAACGACCATTGTTCGCGGATGGATGTGAAGATGTTGCCGGGGGTTTCCCGTTAGGTAGCGTCCCACGCCATGGAGAAAGGAATTAATATTAATTAATTGGACGAGCGATTCCTTTGCACACAGATAGTTTTGGGACCTGTGAAGAGAGAGGAACACAATGATCATGGTTTGAAGACCTGAATCATGCTGTGAGAGGAGCCAAGATTACGCGGGAAGATGTTGCTCTACTTTCTGTGGAAATCTGATATAAGGGAGTAGACCCCAGGAGGAGCTCTCAGTTGAACCTCAGTTGTTACTCAGTCAAGCTCAGTCTAACTCAGTTGAAGCCCAGCAGTCGAAGTGGTAACGCAGTCAAGCTCAGTCTACATGCCGCCAAGCGCAGTTACAGCCAGTTACAGTCTTACTCAATTGTCAATTGTAGCACAATGGCAATAAGTTGCAATCAGTATGCAGCAAATATGCAGCAGTACGAGACAGCGTGTAAGTCGCATACAGAAGTCTTCAAATAAGCTACGTGCAGTCTTCGAGTGAAACTTCAGTCAGCTACAGCCAGGTTGAAGCAAGTTCGTCAAGGCAAAACGCACGACGATTCTATTCATCAAGACGCCGAACAAAGACTGGTATGTGTAATAGAAACAGTAAATATGCTTGTATGAATAATAGTCGTGATACAGGTATAATCAGCAGCACGAACTATGACGTGTTCCGTTACGAAGCACCGTATTGACTAACGGTAGAACTATTGTATATAATTATTTGTGAAAGTGTTGAACTTTATTAAGCGCAGTGTGTATAGTATTAACTAATCGTATATGTGTAACTACGATATAATGCGCGAAAGAAACTCTACTAAGGGTTTGGTATTGCCATGAGAGTACCAGATGTTAACGCTCATGTTTGGGAGCCAGCGTATTGATGTAACGCAGGACGCTCACTGTAGGAGTAATGATCGTCATAAAACTGTTGGAGAGTTCCGAGAGCAGATAACCAGACTTTCAATCAGGAGTTGGTGACGTAAGATGCCGTCGACACCTGCAATTTCGATCTCTGCTAGGGAATTTCAGCATTGAAGTGTGTATAAAGTGACGAGTGTTCAGTGTAATGTATATGTAAAAATATCATTTAAAGTAGTGTTTGATGAAGTGTTTCACTTGTTTGGGGAGTGATAACTTCCTGAAAGGTATGCAACGTGTCGTGTTGGTGATAGAAATTATGTGTAATCAAATGTGTGTAAACAAGAGAAATATGTCGCGTTAAACCCATTATGGCGGGCGACATGGAAGAATATGATTGGTCGGAGCCACCTTAGATGCCTATAGAGATGTAAGTACCCCACACAAATTATGGTTATGATTATGTAGAAGTATGGACCGCTGCATGTCTGTGATTCCGTAAAGGTATTGTGAATTCCTTATAGATGCCAGTAAAAATCAGTTAGGAGGCTGATCCTCCATGTTTAATCAGTATTGAGTTGATTTTTATAGAGTTGAGATGTTGATTTGCATCATTAAGTGGAGTAATTATTCCCACTATGAATTAAGAATGGCAATCAGTTATGTAAATGCAACGAACGCGATTGTTCGAGTTTAAAACGTCTAGCTATGTCGGAAATTTTGGTAATTTATGTGAGAATAATAATAAATAATGATTTTGGTCATTTATGTCAATGAGATTTACAATAATGATAATAAATAATGATTTTGGTCATTTATGTCAGTGAGAAATGATGATAATAATAATAATGGTTATTAAGAGTATGAATGAACACATCAGGAAACAAATAAATGTTGTAAGCGAGAATTATTAACGCTAATTGCAAGACTTATCAATCTAAGCAGGAAGATGTTACAGTGAGATTACATTACAGTAACTATGGAAAGAAGTTTTATATCAGAATATTGCATATATTCAGTAATGATACCAGTAATGAAAGAGCTTTTAGTGGATTGAATTTGCAGCTTAATTGAGAAGCTTATAGAGTAAATGTTAGATTTCTCTTAATATTATAGGTCGGAGTGTCGTAGCATGGAGCATTAGGGGCCAGATAGTCTATTCTACGTATGAATTCTCCTAGGTCGTGGACATTGTTGGAGATATTATTTATTCCAGAGTTTTAGTGTAGGACCCTAACTCTGAAGAAAGGATTGAAATGTGTTCCGGATTGGAATCTTGATAGAGTCGAGGAAACAAGGACACCTCGCAGCTCTATGATTTCCCGAGAACTTATTGATGAGTTATTTACGCTCGTTGGCAGCGAAACTCAGGGCGACAGTGGTTTTCTGCGCCTATATTGTACTTGAGACATCGGTCAAACCGCCAGGCTCATGCATTGCGAACCCCGAACCTTCATGTTGAATGGACCCATGTGAGGCCATTAATTAATCGTTATCCTCGACGTAGGAATAATTACAAAAGCTCATTCAATACCTGTTGGCATAATAGTCAATTAAGATCCTTTGGGAACATGTGTGTCGGTCAGGACACAGTATTTGTCTTGTAAATCTCCGCTGCTTAGAGAGGGAGGCTTTCAAACTTTTAGAAAGGTCGAGATAATTGGTGAAACGACCCATTCCACTTTCTATTGTGTAGCGACTTCCTTAGCCGAGGGTCGGTGCTAGCCACCCGGGCCGCTCAGGCAAGTTATAAAGGGAAGAGATTCTAGACCTTGTTAAAATGACATATAACGCAAGATTGTTATGTTGAGTATTAGAGCCATGTGGTTTGTGAACACATGGATAATTATAGTTCATCCTGATGGTTCATTATTTTAGCTATCTGACGAATAGTTACATGATATATTTGTACTGTCACTGGAGCCAAGTCATGTAGTTGGTGACTAGATGCCAATCGCCATGAGCGCGAGGTAGTCTATTGTACAATCCGACATAAGCTATAACGTAACGTTTTATCTAGGAATCACAGACAGCATGCGGTGAAACCATATAATTGGAGGATGTGTAGGGGGTAGCTTACATAATTATGGAGTTGCACGTCGATTTTGGTGCAACGTCCAAATAGGTAAATGCATGCAAAGCATTTCATTGGTGAGAAGAAAAATATTAAAACACGCACGGCACACATAATTGTTTAACATAAGGAGGTTTAAGGAATAATCCTTGTTGTAATATTAAAGAAGTCACATTGTATGACTGTTATGTTAATGTACAGTTTGTTTTGAAGTCGTAGGTGCATCAGCGCACTAGTATATCCTTGTGAAGTTCACAGAAGGGTAAAGCCTTATGGCTAGGTATGACTTTGTTGTGATTTTATATTTGTTTACTTGTGGATTGTGGAAGTAAAAATTTTGTTTGCTTTATTTTATGCTTTTTTGGGTATTTGTTTTGTGTTTGAAGCCATGATTTATTTTACTGGATTAAAGTTTTAGAATAGAGTTGTGCCTTATCATTGTAGATTTGATACCTTTTAGCCTCAAATCCAAAATATGCACTGCTAAATTGGGGTTACCGTACACACCTGAGAGCTGATGCTAGTTGGAGGCAGATGCATATTATCCATCGAGATTACTCACATGGGTACAGTATCTACAGGGCGCCCGAGAATGTTCTCCGCAGTGGGTACGTGCAGCTGTGAGTGGTTGAGTCATGAGTTTAGTTGGCTGCACTGCACTGTGTCCTCAACGTGGGACTCCCTGTGTGGGCTGTCAGTGTGTATCACGAGAAGCGAGCGAGCCTGCATGTCTTCAGTGTGTATTACAGTAAGCGAGCGTTCAGTGGAAGAGTGCAACAATATACAGGCGGTAATGTTTACTACTGAAGAGAGAGTTTTTTTTTTGGTGGAATACGTTTTTCGCGAAGGCGATTGGTTTACAGAAAATGTAAAATTAAGATTTCAAGCACGGTTTCCTAATTCAAAGTGTCCAAACCGCGATACCGTTCGGGATTTGGTAAGTAAATTTCGTGTGACTGGCTCAGTTCACGATGTGCCGGGAACAGGCAGGCCTACGCTTTTAACAGACGAAAAACTTGATGAAATCTCCGATATAATGCTGCGAAGCCCAAGTAAATCAACACGAAAATTAGCTCAACAAACAGGAATCACTAAGTCGACAGCACATAAAGCTGTAAGAGACAAGGTTATAAAGTTACCGTGGTTCATGAATTAAAACAAACTGATTACGGAAAAAGAGTGATGTATTGTGAATGGTTCCAGCATCTGTTATGAATGGCTGTGGTGAGTACAAAGTTTACTGTTTATTTGTTATGATGCAAGCGGCAGCCGTGCTAACAACATAACTGCTGTAGCTTGCATGTAGGCGCTGCGAAGAACATTCCCGGACTCACTGTAGTTGACGTAATGTGTTGAATAAAGTTTTAAAAATAAATAAATAAATAAATAAATAAATAAATAAAACATTAACAATTGAAGTGTCAAAATAAAATATAAATACAGTAATAAAAGTCATAAAATAAAATTACAATTATAAAGGAAATATAAAAATGATAATAAGAAACATGACTACAAATAAATTTTGAAAATAATTGCAAAAATCAATTCTAAATTAGTGGCCTGTTTGCCATCTCTTGATGAATACAGTACATTTGCATTTGTCAGTTGGCACAGGCTAGAGTAAAAGGTGGCTTTTCACCGATGTCTCAGTCTTACTCATGGCTGTGATTATATGGAAGCTACTGAGGTATGAGTGGTGCTTAGTAATGGCATTCGGGGCACAGTCAGTGCCTGTGAATGCTGTGAAAGGTTCTACTAATAGGGTTAGGACTACGTTTCTGACTCAGTGAGGAAAGCAATGGCAAACTACCTCACTCCTCTTCTTGCCTAGAACGCCTCAATATAGCACTGCCTTGGGTTTTTGTGGGTATCTACTCACAAAACGTAACGGCGGTGCTTTTGAGGATCCAACCAGCCTTAGGGCTGACTACCTAACAGACAAAAATATCAAAATTAAAATATCTATAAGAACATAAATTGGAGATTAAAAATAAATATATATTTTAAACGTTAAAATTAGAGAAACTCAAAAAAAAACATTATTAATAATTATAATAATTAAAATAAATTAAAATGTAGAAACACATAAAAATAAATTGGATAATTATCAGAAAGAAAAATTATACGCAAAATTCTCGGTCCATTAAGAAGTACAGAGTTTTGGAAATTAAGAAGTACCGAAGAAATATATCGGAACATTGAAAACATAACGGAGACAATAAAGAACAGGCGATTGTTATTTTACGGACATTTATATAGAATGAATGCTAGCAGGATAACCAAACAGGTTTTTAAATATCTTTGGAAAAAGAAATCGACAACAGCCTAGTTTCAAGAAGTAAAGAAAGATTTAGAAAGAAACAATGTAAGAGAAAAAGATGCACTACAGAGAGAAATTATCAAAAAAAAAGGTATTGGCAATGGAAGGACTCCAAGGAAGGCAATATAAGAAAACAGGCTCAAAATGGTGGGAAGAGAGAAAGAAGACACACAGTGAAAAGATGAAGGAGCACAGGAGGAAGCAGAAACAACAACAAAGGACTAGACATTGAAATTGGTCCGTGGTCCTCAGAGGACCCTAACGGAGAAAGAAAGAGGAATGATGATAATTGTTTATTAAGGGGCCTAACATCTAGAAAGAATAATATAGTTTTGCTCCATTAAGTGTTAAAGCAGTAAACACCGAAAAAAGAAGAACTATTTTTATGTTGCAAAACTTAGAAATGATGATTCCAACAACAAAAACAGTCTTCCTCCTCAAACTTTAATAATAGATTAAATCATCATTCAAAAAAGCCAAGCAGATAACAAAAACACACACAAAACCAAAAACCCTAAGGAAAAAGCAAAATTCACATACAAAAGCAGTAAACAAACACAAAATTAAAGCCAAATTCTAAAACAAAAGCTAAAGCATAAAAGAAACACTAAAACAAAAAACAAACAAAAAATAATTAAAAACAAAAACAAAGGAGGAAACAATCAAACAAAACAAAAACACAAAGTGAAGTGCAAAATTCAAAAACAAACGCAGAAAATGAACACAAAACTTAAAACACAAAATTCTAAAAATAGCAAAGCCAGAAACAAAAATAAATACAAAACCAAAATCCAAAAGCAAAACTCAAAAACAAAAGAAGAAAACAAACTCAAATTTAAAATCAGAAAACAAATATAAATATAAAAAGCCAAATGCAGAAACAAAAAATGCCAAACCAGAAAACAAACACAAAACCTAAAACACAAAGCAAAAAGAAACATGCAATAACAAAGTCAGAAAACAAAAGAAACATTAAATTAAAAGGCGAAATTAAAAATCAAAAGCAGAAAACAATGACACACAAAGCGAAAAGCAAAAATCAAAAACAAAAGCAAAAACACAGCATAAATTAAACACAAAACAAACATTTTAAAAAATCTACTTCAAAAATTAAAGCAAAAACAGTAAACAAACACAAAACCAAAAAACACAAATCAAATTGAAAAAAGTGGAACAAATACAAAACCAAAAACGGTTAGACGAAAAATCGATTATTCGTTTTTGATCCTAATTTCGAAATATTCTTAATCGAATAACCGAACGTCGCTTCTTAGCAGCTCTGGTTACTGGCAAGGGCGTGACAAATAACGTAATTATATTAATTATTATTTCCAGGCATCCATCTGCGTCTCATTCATTCCTTTCTTCCGGTTATTCCACGTAGCACTGAGCCCCCTTAGGTATCTGCAACACTTCATTCAAATGTGTTACGCATACAGCCTATGTGCAATCTTGCAGGCGCTCTCCATGGCCCGCTGTACGGGTGGGCGGTCATGCTCTGTTTCAAGGTCACCTGAAGAGAGGCCCGCCTCAGGCGTGCTCAGCAAGTGCAAGAACATTCCTCAAGACAACCTGTTTGTTGTCTTCCCTCTTTATCCGGTGATACCTGTCTAGAACGGAATTCCAAGGCATCTCGAGGTGTTTCCCATCGCGAAATGAGGTAGAGGCTCGAACCCAAGCCCTTCAGACAAGCAACTTAATGCAACTAGGCCTTACTTTTTGAGTGCATTTCTTATTCATTTTTCTCCCCCCTGCCCCTCCAGGGGCTCACATCTAGTGGGACGTGGGTTAGCGACCACGGGACCCCAGCTGAGTCTGGCATTGCTTCCACTTACTTATGCCGGGCTCCTCTCCATCATCTTTCCTTTTCTCTTTAAGATTCCCGCATTTTTTAATTTTTGGGGGGATTTTCAATCTAAGTTACATTTTGCGAGTGTTTACAATCTCAATTGCATTTTGTGATGCCTAGTCCACACCGGCAGATTTGTTTGCAGACTGTATGCAAACTGTATTGATCCGATACGAGTATGTTACTTGTTTTGCGTCCACACCAGAATTAGACCTCTAGTCCACTGACAGCTCGTGGAGTTAACGTTAAACTTTGACGGTATGAAAATAATTAATCTTCTTATTTAGTATTTTCATTCAATCAAGACGAAGTACTGGTATAAGAACAAATTTGAAGGTGGAAATTTTATGACACATCGTTTAAGTCTTAAAATAATAAAAATAACATTCATACCTTTACCACAGGGTGATTTCTTAAAGCCTGCGAATACAGTGAAACAGCTCAAATCCGAACCCCGGAAATCCGAAATCCCGGGTAATCCGAACGATCTTTTTCGACAATTTTAAGTTATTAAAAAACACTCAAAAAAGAGAAACATTTATTTAGTGATATAACAATTATGCATTCTACATTATAAACCTATTTTTCATATTTAGTTGAAAAATTAACAAAGAAGTACAGATAGCATACCTATGTAACATAGTGTTAATGTGCCTACATACGTATCTCATCCAGGATTGAAAAACGAAAAAGTTGGTTATTGTAATTCCTTACGTTAATCACTTTGCAAAAACAATGAAATGACAACAGAAACACACAAAATATCACGTAATCTTTCACTGGAAATCAGTTGTCTTCAATTGTCGAAGTGACGAAAACTTTCCCGCGGACACAATTGCGCGCCACAGTCGCATGTAGGCCTACATGACATCGTTTGGCGTGGGTGCTGCGTGTTATTCTACGAAGTGCAATGCGATGTCAAGAGCAGATGCAGCTTCAGTATAAGTCACATTGCCTGTCGAAGTTCTTCTTCCTCACTGTCACTAGCTATATATCTGTCATGTTGACTTTGGACCAGGCTCACTATTTCGTGTTTGCTGCGTTCTTCATTGATATCACCTGCTGCCGACTATAGACAACCTTGTATATAGATATTTTTCGGCTAATCCGAACAAATTGAAATCTGAACAGGCTACAGCCCCAATTAGTTCGGATTTGAGGGGTTTCACTGTATGTAAATTGGGGGATCAAAGTGAAATGATGATGGTGGGAGGGGGATTGGGTTTAATGTACCTCCTGTATTAGTCGAATAATTAACCAAAATACTCATTCTACTAATATTTCATATAACAACCGCTATTTTCTTTTTGTGGGGAGGGGGTGAATTTTGACACCCCGCCGGTAGCCCCACTAAACTACATTTTGTGGCAATATAATGAGATCACTCTGTGGTCATTGGTGGGACATGTTTCAAGGCCTAATTAGTTTTCGTCCCTTCATCAGCCGATATGAATTAATAAATGTCAGACACACACGAAATGTATAGCGTAACAACAAAAAGTCCCTTGTTAATAAACCTTATATGGTGCACCATAAAGGAGGATGGGAAATTGAAACTAAATCAACACAATATGATGTGGAAAAACGTGGCTCGCTGGATGTGTCTGTGGTTTGTATCCGGTCTACAGTTTCAAAACACGTCCACACAGGAAGACTTGAGACAAAATACTTGTTTCTTGTACGCGTGTTTTCCATTTCGTTTGAAAACAGAAAACATTGTATCTTGTATCTTGAAACACGACATTTGTATGTCATGTGCACTAATACATCGCATGCTACTCCAGATAAGTTATTTATCAATGCTCCAAAGCACCCAAAAACTAGGAAGAAATGGATTTTGGCGTGCCGGAGAAACGTCAGTGATATATCGGAGAAGTCTACAGTTTTTTGCTGTGAAGATCATTTTAATGTAAGTTGAATTAGTTTGAAAGGACTCTTGATCATTTAACCACGTCTGCTTTTCTGGTGATTTTGAATTTGAATCTATGATACTTGAATTAAATTTTGAAATATGAAAGTAATGAACAGTCCATAAGTTAATGGAGATTATTAAAATATTCTCCAACCTAACCTAACTTTTAGAGTTTTCCATGTCCCTAATAATAGGCCTAAACCAAGGTTTCACGATCCAAATTGATTTCTCAAGTTATACCAATTTATCTTGGCATGTGACAGTTAGGTAAGTAGTTATTGAAAAGCTTACTTTTGTAAACACATTTAGGCTACAACAAAATACCAGTAGCCTACTCTAGGGCCTTTAGGCCTAATGTAACAAAAAGCAAAGTAGGCCTATGTACAGCATGAAAAAGAATTTATAAAGAACAAGTGTAGGCAACATCTGTAAAAAAAAACAATGCCTGTCAGTTCGGGTGGTCTCAAGTCTTATAAGTGAAATATGCTGATTAATAATAATAACAATAATGAATTACAATGATTTTTATTAATTACACAGCACAGTAATTTTAACAAAATACATATTCCTACATTAGGCCTACCCTACTACAAATAATGGTGATGAGTTAAAAATATTGTCCTAACTTAGTTCAAGTTACAAGAAAAAAAAAAGGGTAAATCAATAAATAAAATCACAGCACCCAAAGACATTCCTATATTATGTGACTTGATGCCACCAAGACACTGTTCTTGCTTGATATGCTAAAACTGTGTGAAAAGCTAGATGAAGTCAAATTCATCTTCAGAAAAGTAGCACATGGTCAGCAAAGATTGTATCATTTATGCATGAAAACTTTGTTAGGATTTTTACATTGTGCTAATCCTGTTTTTCCAGCTGGAAAATTATATGGAAAACTGGGTTAAATTCAGAATCATTGGATGTCCAATTAAAATGAAGTCTGGAGTCATCCCCCATATATTTCAATGCCAGTCAGACAGGAGGAGAACAATGATTCATTCACCAAGGCCTGCTGCTGCCAAACGTTTGCGAGCTGAGGTGATTGAAGAAGCACTTAGGTCAAAGGAAACACAAGACATACCCCTATCACAGAACGTAGCTATGGAAAGTGATTTTGAGGGTGTAGAAGTAGATACTGGAAGTACCTTGTCTTCACAAAACTACGAAAAGTGTACACTAAATACCAGTAGGCCTACTGGTAGTTCAGATGTTGGAATTCAAGTAAACCTAGTTCCTCATTTTAGAAGTAAGGCTATTCAAACTAAATTCCCTGTGACAAGTACTGCCTATCTCCATTTAAATTTAAGTGTCCAATTCCACCTCCAATTGAAACAGACACTTTCGAGCAAAGCTGTAGTTCTGACTGTGAGAGTAGGGACTACGATTTTAAAGTCGCAGATGGTGACAGTGACGAAGAACTAGATGAGGAACTTGCACGTGAAATTACGTTATTAAACAAAAATGAAGTAGTCAAGGGTCGACTTGAAGTAATAATTAAACGTAATACTAAATTGTATCTTGGTTTGCCAGAGCAAAGTTTATATGTACTGGATTTACTTGTCAAGCAAATGCACATTGAAATGAACCACATTTTACTAACACTAAAAAAAATTAGGATAGCTGAACCATTCTCAATTCTCGCAGATGACTTTGGAATTTCAGCCAGTTGTGCTAGTCGCATATTTTGTAAAACTGTCCCATTATTAGCACTGTGTCTTAAGGAGTTAATATTCTGGCCTGAAAGAAAGAAAATTGTAGAACTTTTGCCCATGCCTTTCAGAGCAAGATACAGTAATGACCAGTCTATTATTGACTGTCTAGAAATAGAAATTGAGAAACCATCCAATTCAATGCACCAAGCACTTACTTGGTCAGAATATAAGCATTGCAATACTATTAAGTACCTTATATCTTCCACACCAGATGGTTTCATTAATTTCATTTCTGAAGGGTATAGTGGTCATATAAGTGATTCCCACTTGTTTGAAAGATGTGACTTTCTCAAAAAGCTACCTTCTGGCTGTGCAGTTATGGCTGACAGGGGGTTTAAACATGTGGAACCACTTCTGATACAAAATAGATGCTCGCTGGTTCGACCACCTAGTGTAGGTAATGGAGAAAAAATATCAAAGGAAGATGTAATGCAGACCAAGAGAATAGCCAGCTTAAGAATTCATATAGAACGTTTAATTAGAAGACTAAGATAATTCAATATGTTGAAGCCTCATGCATGTGTTGACCATAATTTAATACCAGTGATTGAGGAAGTTATTGTAATAGCTAGTGCACTGATTAATTTGCAAGCACCACTGGTAAGGTATTAAGACGAGTAACTTAGACTCATTGAATCAATGAAACCATTCGTATATAGTCAGTCTGTCCATACTGTATATACCTACATGTAGGCTTACATATATATGTGTATGTAATTGTAATTGTATTTACATTTTGAAGTAAGTTAAGCCTACTTACTTTATTTTACATATTGGTGTTAATGGCACAATCTTATTTAATTTTTCTTAGGAATGTTTTCTGTGGAGCCTTTTAACACACACATGTATTACACGAAGAACAGTTTAGGCCTATTATTCTCATGTTAATCCATTTTAGTATATGGTATAATCTTATAGAGTACATATGAGGAAATATAGTAGGCCCATTTTACTACAAAAGGAACTTCATGATATGAATCAAAATATAAACAATGATCAGCCTACTAACCACTTAGGCTATGGGCTTAACACTCCTCATTAGTACTGGAAATATGCATTCTTTCCAGAACTTTTCAGCTTCATTAATGGCGCTAATAGCCAGTTCCACATCGTATTCTACCCAAAAAATAGAAATACGCTTTGTTGCTTCAAAACTTGGATCAGCAACACAAAAAACACCCTTTTCCATTTTTGAAAAATGCATCTGCATTTGAATCTGCAGTAGGAACTTGTCACTTATTTTGCCATTGTTGACATAATTTCCTACTGAAGCTTCTCTAGCTGGAGACTTAACTTCCACAACAAAGTCCTTTCCAATGCCATCTGGTGAAGCTCCCATTACAGGATGTGATGCAGAAAGCAGGAGACCACTCTTTTGTATTTTGGTGCCAAGTAGGGCTTGTAAAGTGGCTATGACTTCAGTTTCAAGTGTACATCCCCTTTTTATTGCTTTAGTCTGTGTTGTTTTCACAGCACCGATCACTCGTTCCACAAATGACCCATCAGATGTTCTGCACCTAGTTGCTTCATGGAGCTTGGAGGCTGTGATTCTCATATATCTGAGTTCATGCCAAGCTGGATCATTATGTTGTTTCAAAGTTTGCCTTTCTCCCAACATAAGAGACTCGAAGTCGATGTTCTCTTTTGCAAATGTGAGAAAAGAATCACTATCTCCACCTCTTTCTGCAAATTTAATCGCTAGATAGTGCAATGACAGCTTCTTGATGCAGTCACTTTCAGTGAAATACCTGCACAGTTGGTTTTCAATTTTAAGCTCTTTACCTGCAACAATTACAGCATTTAAGAAGCTGCCATTAGAGGAACTACTGTCAGTTGTTACCTCAGTACTTTGCTTCTTTTTACCCAAGTCCTTTGCAGTGATAAATTTCTTCGATGTCCCAACAGCAGATAGCTCTAATTTTTTCCAGTAGCACTTCACAGATGTCGTGGCTTTCTCCTCACTTCGACGATGCACCCACATCAGAAATGCTATTGCATGTTTACAACCACCTGTATGGAAAGAAATCAAAATGACAGCACCTATGGATTTACATATAAATGGGCAAAGGGAGAGAAACCCATAGGCTGTGTTTGTATATTGAAAATAATAACAATAAAAATTATAATGTACGAAATGATGAAATAATAAGATAATAATACAAATAATAGTATGACAGAATTGTATATCTTCCTCTTTGGTGGTTTTATGTAGGCCTACATACTGTAGGCTATCTTCTTTTTTTTCTGTTTATATTATAATTTTTCAAACTTAAGATTACCAGTACTTGCAATTATTATTGTTATCATTTTATTTTCCTCGAAGGGGTCTACTCCTTAGCATAAGATTTAAAATTTTTAGGCCTAAATATGCTGTTTACCAAGTTTATATAGGCTACTCACCAGATGATGCAGCACAGTCATGGCATTCTACACTATCTATGCAGTACTGTTCCTCATCTACAATTAGTGTGACTGTATAATTTTTGGATCTGACCTTGTGCTCAGGACATATTTTGCATTTTACTACTATGCATTTCCCACTTTGTCGCTTCACTTGAACATACCCTATCGCGCTGTCACCATAATTTTCTCTGCCAGCACTGTAACAATATTATATTTTATTGTACAATATAGATGCAAGGAAATTAACTGAAGTTACTTAATGTTTCCTTTTCATTGGCCTTTGGAGGGGGAGGGCAGTTGCCCCAACTAAAAATCTACCTATTTTCAAGATTGATAGATTATAGAAGCATTTATTTTCGAAATTGTACAATAATTGTACTCCTAAGCATAAGAGTTATGTTTAAAAAGTTTTTAGGCCTAAATTTGCGTTTTTTATGTTAGTTTTAGGCCCGTCTTGATCCGTACCATACCTTGGTAATGGTGAAAATTGTGAACCAATCTAGAAAGAAATATGGGAAATGGGACTTAAGTGATATGTTTCTTTTCACGTTCCTTGTTATCCTAACACTAAGAGTTACAGAACGTATATACAAGATCCCACTTACCTATTTGCTTTTGATCTGCGAATTTCTGCAGCCACAAAACAGTTATTAGTTTTCAAGAATGATGCTACCATGATGGCATCCACACATGGTAGATTGTCAGACTGTACTCTTTTGAAGCCTTCTTCTGTCATTTTGAAATCAATTGTGTTTTTTTTCGCAATCACGAATAATGATTATTCGGCTTTTAGTAGCAGCAGATGCACGATGGCTGGCGAAGTTTCATGCGGTGCTAAACGGTGACGTCACATCCCGCCGCTTACGTCACAGGTCGTTTTACTCGCCTTGCGGAAAGAGACTTTTAAATATTTTTTAATGACAGAAAACAAAGCAACTTATCACAATGCAATATGTTTCCATACTATTTAATGGGTGTACTTTTCAATTTTTTTTTGAAAATTACGCATGTTCCCAATTGCATTTTGTGAGGATTGACAATCTAAATTGTTTTTTTAGTAAGTCTTTCAATAATGTCGGGAGTCCAGAGATCCGAGTGTGACTATTTTGAAGTTCAATTGCAATTTGTAATTATTTTCAACCTAAACCGCTTTTTGCAAGTATTTTCCATCTAAATTGCATTTTGTATGGTGGGCATTTTGCAAGTATTTTGATTCTCAATTGCATTTTGTGGGTATCTTGAATCTAAATTATACTTTGTAAGCATTTTCAATTTCAATTGCATTTTGTAAGCATTTTGAATTTCAATTGCACTTTGTGAGTATTTTGGATCTGAAAAATGGAGTTTTTTTTCAATCTGAATTGCATTGTGTATCTTCAATTTCAATTGCATTTTGTAAGTATTTTGAATATCAATTGCATTTTGTACGTATTTTGAACCTAACCTACATTTTGTGCGTATTTTTTTTTCAATCTATTCCTTTTTTGAGTATTTTCGTTCTAAATTCCCTCTTGTAAGTATTAGCGCTCTCCATTTTGTATTCTTTAATCTGTGTTAAGAGGGACAGATGACCCCGTAGTTCCGCCCCTTAAAACAACAATAACTAACTAATTTTCTTCACCTTTCCAAACGTAAAGCACACACTAATTTTTTCTCACGTGGTGTCGACATGATAACACGCGGTAGACTGATCATTATTCGCCGGAAACTCAACCATATCCGCTCGATTATATTAGCAGTTTGCCTTTTCTACCACTACGAGCTCAAGTGTAATTCAAACTCAACCATATCCGGTCGATTTGATTAGCAGTTTGCCTTTTCTACCATTACGATCGCCAGTGTGAGTCAATGTAACTCAACCATATCCGCTCGATTAGTTTAGCTGCTTACCTTTTCTACCACTACGAGTGCTAGTGTGAGTAAAAGAAACTCGTCCATATTCGGTCGATTAGATTAGCAGCTTGCCTTTTCTACTACTGCGAACGCTAGTGTTAGTCTTGAAACTCAACCATATCCGGTCGATTAGTTAAGGAGTTTGCCTTTTCTACCACTACGAGCGCCAGTGTGAGTCAATGAAACTCGTCCATATCTGGTCGATAAGATCAGCAACTTGCCTTTTTTTTACCACTGCAAGTGCTAGTGAGAATCAAAGAAACTCATCCATATCTGGTCGATTAGGTTAGGAACTTGCCTTTTCTACAATTACGAGCGCTTGTTTGAGTCAATAAAACTCAACAATATCCGGTCGATAAGATTAGCAGCTTACCTTTTCTCCCACTACGAGATATAGTGTAAGTCAATCCAACTCGTCCATATCCGGTCGATAAGATTATCAGCTTGCCTTTTCTACCACTATGAAGCATAGAGTGAGTCAATGAAACTCCACCATATCCGGTCGATTTGATCAGCAGTTTGCCTTTTCTACCATTACGATCGCCAGTGTGAGTCAATGAAACTCAACCATATTCGCTCGATTAGTTTAGCTGCTTACCTTTTCTACCACTACGAGTGCTAGTGTGAGTAAAAGAAACTCAACCATATCCGGTCGATTAGATTAGCAGTTTGCCTTTTCTACCACAGCGAGAGATATTGTGAGACAATGAACCTCGTCCATATCCGATCGATTAGTTAGCAGTATGCCTTTTCTACCACTACTAGCGCCAGTGTGAGTCAAAGAAACTCGTCCATATCTGGTCGATTAGATTAGGAACTTGCCTTTTCTACCACTACGAGCCCTAGTGTGAGTGAATGCAGAGTTTCACTTGAGCCTTTACAACTACTTCCGGTGTGACGAATTTGCCAAAAATCAAAAACTCCCGAGGGTATTGAACCAAGAAACATATTCAAGAAGGAATTATGTAAATAAGATAATTTGGCTAGGATTTGAATCAGAAAGAAAACAAAAACAAACACAAAACCAAAAATCCAAAGCAAAAAACAAAATTCAAAAGAAAAACCAGAAAACTAACACAAACCTAAAAACAGAAAACAAAAAAGTCAAACACAAAAACAAAAGCCAAAGCAGAAAACAAACATAAAATAAAAAAGCAAAAAGAATTCAAAAACAAAAGCAGAAATTAAACACAAAACAAAAGAAATGCCAACTTCAAAAATAAAAGGAAAAACTGAAATCAAACACACAACAAAAACTAAAGAACACAAAGCAATAGGAAAATAGTAGAACACAACAAACACAAAACCCAAAACGCAATTAGTTGAGATTTGTCTCCGCTATTCCCCCTCATCCTAGTTACACCACTGCAGTCATCCTAGAAGATGGTTGGTTGGTTCCTCAGTTTAGGGGCTGCGACAACGTGGTCATGCAGCCCCGTGTAATTTGGGTGTGTGTAGAATCTGTCTGATAACCGGTGTTAATTGTGATGACTGTATTAGTGTGTGTATCTGTTTTAATTCATGTAAGGACTGCAGACGATCAATTTTCAAGTAGTTCCTACTTTTGCCGCCAAACGCCACCGTCAACGACTACTAGGCCCAGTTCAGAACTTAGCTGCTAGACGCCACTGCAGTCGGCTCTTGGCAACGAACGTAGAAACCTAAGAGCGTTGTTTACATTCTTAACCTATCCAATTTAGCTTCACACAGGTGTAATTAGTGGAAGGTGCCATAAATCTATGACATGGGACCGCCGGCTTGTCACAGTACAATCTCTATGACTTTTGGTTTTGATCATGGCTACTCTTCGCTGGTGAGCTATTAAAGGCCTCAGCGCAAAGCTTAGAGATTCCTGGCAATGGTGAACCGGTAAAGGAGAAGAGGGCCATGCTAAATTGAGTGACACATCTGTATTTTTATTCCTATTTACGTTGTTCTTTTGTTTTTTATATATCTTTGGTTTTTATTAGTATTCTATGACAATTCTTGTGAGGAGACCATACTGGAAGATTTTTATGAGAGTATCTGTGGAGATTATTGTGTTCGGTCTTTGATTCAGATAAGGTTTTCAGGAAGATAAGAGAAGTATCTGTTGAGATTTTAATAAATTTGGTGATATGCATGTGAAGTGAAGATTTTTTTTTTTTTAGCCTATGGCTTTTAGTGCCGGGAGTGTCCGAGGACATGTTCGGCTCGCCAGTTTTGTAGCTGCTTCGAGACAGACACCCAATGGGTGAGCTACAAGTACCGTTGGGAAGGAAAGTTGGAAGGTAAGGACGAAGAGTTGGAAGGTAGCGGCTGTGGCCTATAGTTAGGGACCAACCCCGGCATTTGCCTGGAAGGAAGATGGGAAACCACAGAAGACCATCTTCAAGATTGCCGGCGAGGGGATTCGAACCTCCTCGCCTCCCGGATGTGAGCGACTGCCATCAGTCGTGCCGTAACGCCCACGGCTACCTCACCCGGTATATTAAATATTAATAGGCTCCCTTAAGGTATAATTACCACCACCCCCCGAACAAGAGAGTGTACGGTTACAGGCTTTACTTCCCCTCCGAAGGAAGGCATACTGAGGGATTTTTAACGCTCTAAAAAAAATCCGACGACTTGGGCATAGAAGCTCAGCATGCTACCGACTACGCCACCGAAACCGCCTCCTAGAAGATTATTTCCGTGGTTGTTACACTTATACTGCACGCAAATGGCGGGTGAACTCGAATCATAACTGAAAGGAACTTAAATTTCATTAAATTAATAGTAGACTACTTGTTCTGAACCGCCTGATTGGAATTACCTCCGGTGAGAATGTGGAAGTGTGTTGGTTCAGTGCAGATGTTGGGGGAAGTGTCCTCATTGAAATGAATCCCATCCAGCAGCAGCGAGAAAAACAAAGCCAACCTTGAGGGTTGATTGTACAGTACGTGGGTGACGTCATATCCGCTGTCTGCCACTGTTTGTATCAGAAGGCTTAGCTTGGTGCTTGCCATGACAACAGACACAATACCGAGATCTCGGAGGCTGTGCATCAGTGTTGTTGCTGTTGTTTGAATCTTCAGTCTTTCGACTGGTGTGATGCAGCGCTCCACGCCTCCCTGTCCTAAGCTAATCGTTTCATCTCTACCTAGCTACCACACTCTACCTCCGAGGCAATCTGTTTGACATATTCTAACCTTGGTCTACCTCTACAGTTCTTATCTTCGACTCTTACTTCCATAACTCAGCTTGCTACTCCTGCGTGTCTCAGTATGTGTCCTACCAACCTATCTCTTCTCTTCATTAGCAGTCGCCAGAAACATCTCTCTTCTCCCACTCGTCTTAATACCTCTTCATTCGTAACCCTATCTACCCATCTGATCTTCATTATTCTCCTGTAACACCACATTTCAAACGCTTCAAGTACTGTCATCTCGTTATCTGTTGCTCAGAAAATTAGTTACAAGGGATACTGTCCAGATGGTGAAAGGAGTGCCCCACTCCATTTCCTTCTTCAATTTATAGCCAGCCATCATGCTTGCATAACATATTAGTTATTAGTAGGGCTCGGATTCGAGCATATTTGCATATCTTTATCCTGAATAGTACACATTGAAAGAAGCCTTTCGGTGGTATTTTCACCTCTCTGAGACCAACAGAATTGAAATTTATCGAGCATATAAATGCATAATACCGCGGTTTTCAGAATAGAAGCATATAAATGCATGTTGTTGTGGTTTTCGTCTAAATAAGTTTTTATCTTCGAATTCGCCCCCCTCCCCCTTCCCCCTCCCCTTCCTCCTCCCCATCTCCACCTCCCCCCCCCCCCTCCCCCATCCTTAAGGTGCGAAAACAGAAATATTTATTGAAAAGCCTATCTGGTGCGAATAATAGAACCTCAGGTTTTACCCTTTAGTGAGGCTGTTCTCGTCATTGAAACTTTTATTGACTGATTTAAGAAAATCATTCAAAACTGAAAACATAGAAAAAATTCTTGTTGTAAAGTCCAATGCAGATCTACTTCATTGACTCGCCTAATTCTGAAGATTTTGTAAATGAACTTTTAAACTGTAACTTTTATAAGAAAACTTCTCTTATAATACTTGAAAAACTTGAATGCGAGTATATCATACTTACAATTACAGCTCGTATATAAAGGTATGTTATTGGTTTTTTCGTTTCACTTTCCTTTCTATAGTTTATAATGGTGTTTATCGAGCATATTCTGCATATTAAACCGCATATAACGTTTTTATCGAGCATACCGATCCCAGCCCTAGTTATTAGTGTGTTGCTCAGAAAGTTGCTTACAAGGGATGTCCAACACGCAGGCGAAACGTATTTTGCTCAAGATGTTTTTCAACTGTATACGCTAAAATATGCTGTTATGTTCAGAATATGGAAAACATCCAATATACTCTCAAAATATGCATTTTCATAAAATCTGGTCTCTATTCATTACACAGGCCTACAAAAAAGGAACATGTTTTTGGTGCCGGGGTTTTTGTAACTGATTTTAGGTATACTTGGGTCGTTGAATCTAAATATGAAATCAATTTTTCTCTAACATCTCTATTTTTTTAGCCAATTTTCAATTTTGAAAAAAAAATAGGCTTATGAGATCACCTTTTGTCCGTGTGTCTGTGTGTGCGTGTGTGTGAGGTGTGTGTGTGTGTGTGTCCCCTAATAACTTCTAAACGGCTGGAGCAATTTCAATGAAACTCGGTAGGTTCATACCACTATTCTGGACGACCCCAACCGTGCCCTCAAAATTTTGTTACGTGTCACCGATCCAACATGGCGGCTATGCGAAATATTTCACCAGCATTCAATATCTCCGAACCTATTTCCGATATCACCCTGAAATGTATTATGGTGATAAAGGGAACTACTAGAAAATCACCTATGTGACTTTTGAAAAACTGGTAACTACAAAACCAACATGGCGGCCACGCGAATTTACGACTTTTAAATAGACGTTTCTCTCTGTTTGACATATTTAACCATCCGAGTGTAGTGAAACTTGGTACAGTAAATCCTTATACGAATGTTAAACCACTGGCATCTAATTTATTTCAATTGTTTCCACAACCACAAGATGGCAGCTGTGAGAAATTTTAAAATCTAGTTTTAACTTCGTGTGTCCTAATCATGCGATTGAAGTTTGAACACTACACTTACACAATAATCTTCATGTAACAGTACATAACTCTAGGACCTACATATTTAAAACGTAACATGGCGACCATCCGAAATATTTAGTCGGTTCTCAATATCTACGAATCTATTACAGCAATCAAACTGAAATGTTGTATGTTGATAGTGGCAATTAACACTAGTAGGATATATGAAAATAGGCTTTAGTTCTTCATGGTACTACTTGTTTAGATATTAGTTTTCCTCAATCACCTTTATTCTTTTAGATCTGTGTTGTTTTTATGTGCAGTTCTAACTCCATTTTAGAAAAGAGTGGCGTAAGAGAGAAACATGGATGTTGGGGGAAGAAATGTTATTAACGACCACTTAGTTGAACGAGAGAAAATCATCTTTCCTCCACTACATATCAAGCTGAGCCGTATGAAGCAGTTCGTGAAGGTTCTTGATAAGAACGGATCATGCTTTGCATATATAGGGAATAAAATGCCTCACTTGAGTATGGAAAATCTTAAAGCCGGTATATTTGAGGCCCACAAATAAGATAATTCATTAAGGATCCTGACTTCGTAAATTCAATGAATGAATCTGAGCTAAAAGCCTGGACTTCATTTGTGTCAGTTGTAAAACATTTTCTAGGCAAACGCAAAGCTGAAAACTATGTTGGACTGGTAAACGAGATGCTTAACAGTTTAAATCCCTTGGGTGCAACATGAGTATTAAGGTGCACTATTTTCACAGCAACTTAGACCGTTTTCCAGTGAGGAACAAGGTGAACGATTTCACCAGGATATTAAAACTGTGGAGGACCGCTACCAAGGAAGATGGGACATGCACATGATGGCAGATTACTGCTGGAGCTTTTCAAAGGGACTCTTCCTAAATACATTCAAGAATGTCACGGAAAAGTAGGTTCCGAAGTGTTCAGTGATTGTTGTTGCTTTCATTCACGACTTTTTCCTCTATGTTTGTATATAATAATATTTGTGTAATAACGACAATTCCGTGTTTAGTTTTTTATTACCATGCGATAGTGTAATGTATATTTCACAAAAATGTCATATCTCAGAAACTAGAGCTGCTAGGCAAAAAACTAATGGCATATTTGAATTCAGGGCATCAAATTCATATAAAATCAGCTTTAAAAGTCCCGGCACCAAAATGACTGTTGACCAGTGTTATGGTAGCTGGCTTTGCCGGGATTCGAACTTCAGTTTGCAGCTGCCCTTTGTACTGAAGTGTGACATCACCCGCTTGGCTACAAAGGCTTTTCATTGCCATTCTAACAACCAGAGTGTATTGTGGCGATTTTAAAAATAGATTGGGGATTCATTCCGGTGAATTACCAGCGCGCACATGAGATAGATTAGATCTCCAAAACCTTTCATAAAACACAGTCTCGAGTTTCTTTCAACGTTTCGTCTTTGATTAAATTTCTTGATCAAATCGATAGCTGACTATTATTTCAATCGATCTCCTTTCGGCTTGACCCAAAAAACAAAACGGCTAATAAGCGACGCATAATTCCATAATCCATGTGAAACTACAGTACTGGCCATAACATTATACTCAACAGAGGGATTCTATAGGAGTGTTTGAGATACAGTAGTGGCCATAATACTTTACTCAACAGAGGGATTCTATAGGAGTGTTTGAGGTACACAAGTGGCCATAATATTATACTCAACAGAGGGATTCTATAGGAGTGTTTGAGGTACAGCAGTGGTCATAATACTTTACTCAACAGAGGGATTCTATAGGAGTGTTTGAGGTACACAAGTGGCCATAATATTATACTCAACAGAGGGATTATATAGGACTGTTTGAGGTACAGTAGTGGCCATAATACTTTACTCAACAGAGGGATTCTATAGGAGTGTTTGAGGTACACAAGTGGCCATAATATTATACTCAACAGAGGGATTCTATAGGAGTGTTTGAGGTACAGCAGTGGTAATAATACTTTACTCAACAGAGGGATTCAATAGGAGTGTTTGAGGTACAGTAGTGGCCATAATATTATACTCAACAGAGGGATTCTATAGGAGTGTTTGAGGTACAGTAGTGGTCATAATACTTTACTCAACAGAGGGGTTCTATACTAGTGTTTGAGGTACAGTAGTGGCCATAATACTTTACTCAACAGAGGGATTCTATACTAGTTTTTGAGGTACAGTAGTGGTCATAATACTTTACTCAACAGAGGGATTCTATAGGAGTGTTTGAGATACAGTAGTGGCCATAATACTTTACTCAACAGAGGGATTCTATAGGAGTGTTTGAGGTACAGTAGTGGCCATAATATTATACTCAACAGAGGGATTCTATAGGAGTGTTTGAGGTACAGTAGTGGTCATAATACTTTACTCAACAGAGGGATTCTATAGGAGTGTTTGAGGTACACAAGTGGTCATAATATTATACTCAACAGAGGGATTATATAGGACTGTTTGAGGTACAGTAGTGGCCATAATACTTTACTCAACAGAGGGATTCTGTAGGAGTGTTTGAGGTACAGCAGTGGCCATAATATTATACTCAACAGAGGGATTCTATAGGACTGTTTGAGGTACAGTAGTGGCCATAATACTTTACTCAACAGAGGGGTTCTATACTAGTGTTTGAGGTACAGTAGTGGCCATAATATTATACTCAACAGAGAAATTCTAAACGAGTGTTTGAGGTACAGTAGTGGCCATAATATTATACTCAACAGAGAGATTCTTCTGCTCAAGGCCCTCAAGGAGGCAGGTGTGTGTATCCCCACCACTTCTGGTGCACCCTGTATATTGCTACACCCTCAGGGGCTCATGGCTGGTGAGTTCGGGAGTTGGCAACCCCGAGGGATTCCTGAGCTGGGTACGGTTTTCCCCCTTTTATCCATTACCTCTGGGGCGGACGCTCTTCTCTTTCACTTTCCTATCTGCCTTTCATGGCTCTCCTTCCTTCCCAGTCCCTCAATCCGCATTATTCGAGGTTTGAGGTCATTTCTTTTCCTCCTGTCCTTTATTTGCCTTATTCTCCTTTTGTTTTCCATTTAGTATTCCAGTATATACTGTAAGCCGGCCCCGTGGTGTTGGGGTAGCGCGCCTGCCTCTCACCCGGAGGCCCCGGGTTCGATCGCCGGTTCCGTCAGGGATTTTAAAACTGACGTGAGGGTTGGAACGGGGTGCACTCAGATTCGTGAGGACAATTGAGTAGCTGTCTGACAGTGAGACAGCGCCCCGATCACGAATACCAAGATTAACGGCCGCGGGGACCCGACGCGCTGATCACGAGTCACCCCAATATCTGCAGGCCAAATGGCTGGGCAGCGGTCGCTTGGTCGGCCTTAGCCCGTCATGGGCAGTATAGTGCCAGGGGTTGACTTTTGTTGTTGTTGTATTTACTGTAAGATAGTAGTTAGTTTTAGTTATAGTTTACATTTCATTTTCATCTTCATGACCACCCAAACCATTAGGGACCGATAACCTAGATGTTAGGCCACTTAAAACAACAATTATCATCGTCATCATGTATCTCAAACTTTCGTATAGCATCTCTCTGTTGAGTATAATACTATGGCCACTACTGTACCTCGAACTCTCGTATAGAATCTCTCTGTTGAGTATAATATTATGCCCACTCCTGTATTTTTATAATCGATCGTCAAGAATTGAATCTCGCTCAAAGCAGCAATTATTTGGCGGGATTTGCGACGCTTGCAAGTGGGACACAAAGCGGTGATCACGCTAAGAGAAGAGCGCTCCAGGAGGCCATGAAATTACTGATTTCCAAGGATAATAATGCTTAGGAGCATAAATCACTGCTGACAAGTGATTTCTGCCTGGAGCACCTTCATGCCAACCTTGTCAGAGCAACGGAACAATAGGGTCATCGCCCCGCGTAACATGTTGTTTAAATTAATAAATCAATTATGTGATTAAGTGAATAAATGAATAAAAGAACAGGATCACCTGGAACAGGTATAATAAAAAATCAATATCTTGGAAAAGCAAAACTTAGACAACAAGCCTAATTCCATACGAGTGTCTTAATTACCATTATAGGCGAGTTGCATACGACTGTTTATGTTCGATGATAATTGAATCGGTCATTTCTAAAAGCCCCGTTATGACATTTTTGGTGAAAATGAGTTAAGCATGGATTGGTTTTTTTCAGAGGTAAACACAGCATCCCATGCTGAAAAGGCCTCTTTCTTCCTTTTAGTGTAGTCACAGGATGGCAGTGCTATTTACATTCATTTCTAAAGGGCCCTTTCTGCGGTAGAAGGCGCAGTGTAGCAAGGAACCAGAGCAATCTAGCAACAGATGCAATCGTTCTATTCTTCGAATAAGGGCCAACAACGTCTCAGAGAAGCTTTTTGATAGCACCAACCATTGACCAAAGGGGTGAGAATAATGAGAGAAAATAATCAAACCTCCATTAATAGGCATAATATCAAAACAGATTAAAATGGTCGATAGTACTCTAAAATCTTCTGTCTGAAAGAATTTTTGATATGACCCACTATTTCATAACAAAATTCTTTCATACAGGTGCACGAGTTTAAACCGTGGAAAATCACTACAGAGGTTCAGAATCACACTTCTTCCGAGTCCAAGCATTAGCAATAATATAAAAAAAAACATAATTTTGATGATAATAATAACACTACTAAGGGATGAGCAAAATGTGTTCTGAATTATAAGAAGATGGGGCTTCATCTTGGCTATACGTGTGGAAGTTTTGTGGGTATACAACATTATTGGCGAATTTAGTGCCCTGTGTGGGACGGACGTGTTCCCATTAACCCGAACAAGATAGGAGACATCAAGAAAGTTATAATGTACATCCCACTTGAATAGGTGGAGTATTATGACGATTATAGAAATGCCCAGCAGAGGACACCTAGAGCCATACATGATGCTAATCCGTGTTATGAAATACCATTATATGTTTAAAATATGTGTACGTTAGAGAATTATAACATTACAAAATAAAGTGGTCGCCTCCGTAGCGTAGCGGTCAGCATGGTTAGCTGCCGCCCCGGAGGTCCTGGGTTCGATTCCCGGCTCTGCCACAAATTTGAAAAGTGTTATGCGGACTGGAACGGGGTCTACTCAGCCTCGGGTGGTCCAAATGAGTAGAGGGGGTTCGATTCCCACATCAGCCATCCTCGAAGTGGTTTTCCGTGGTTTCCCACTTCGTCTTCGGGCAAATGTCAGGATGGTACTGAACCCGAGGGGGTCATGCTGACTGATATTGAACGGGGATCTCAGAGACTGTGATCTCAGAATAAAGGTTCCACCAGGGAACGAACCCGAGGTCTATTGAGGGAGTTTCATTGTAAAAACCCCTAGAGAAAAGTGTATATTTAATCACTGGTGTGATTTCAGTTGATAATGACATTATTTATTAAAATAATGCAGGGAAAAGGAGCAGAATACAGCATTATTGGAATACTTGGAGTAGGCTATGCTGGACTTGGAGCACAGTAGTGCAGAGTTTGACGTTTTACTAATAGGCCCAGAATAGTAGGAGGAGACTCTTGGAGCCGTGTCAATCTTGCTGACCTAGTTATGTCGTCTGGAAGAGGTTGGGGGGTTGAATAATGACCCAGTTTTTCCCCGACTGAGAATAGGACGAAGAAGAGTGGGGAGAGATCCCAAGGAAAATCATTGATTACTCGTGATTGGAGTAACGCAATGACATGAGAGTTGCACACAGGTGAATATTTAGCCAGGAGGCTAATTTTAGAGCCTTTAATCTGCGAAATTGACGCATATTTAATGGAGTGCGGAAGGACATAAGACTATGGATGTTCGCGGCTGGGTTTGACGATGTCGCCAGGGATTCCCACAGAGACCGCGTCCCCACGCTATGGAGAAAGCAATTAATATTAATTAATTGGCCGAGCGATCCTTCAGCACGCAGATAGTTCTGGGATCAGTGAAGAAAAAGGAACCCGATGAGCATGGTTTCGAGACCAGAATCATGCTGGGAGAGGAGTCGAGATAGCGCGGGAAATTTTAGCTCTACTTTTTGTGTGAAACCAATATAAGAGAGTCGACCCTTGGCCGAGGACAGTTTTTGTCACACAGTCGGAGACAGTTATTGAGGCGGAACGTATGTCGGTCCGGCTCATGAAAGGACGCTCAAACAAAGACTTGTACATTTGAGTGAACCATTATATTCACCGCACATCGTAATGCACCAAGTGAGAAGATAATAATGTATAGTCAGAAATTAATAAGAAGTACGGTAATCAA
This sequence comes from Meconema thalassinum, assembly GCA_946902985.2. Taxonomy (NCBI): domain Eukaryota; kingdom Metazoa; phylum Arthropoda; class Insecta; order Orthoptera; family Tettigoniidae; genus Meconema; species Meconema thalassinum. The sequence goes on from OX336401.1 coordinate 32,594,596, forward strand.
TCAACTTTATTGTGTGAAATGTGTATTACCGAAGGCAAGGGAGGAGGCCCGGACTTCAACTTGGGAAGCCGTGCAGTAAAACTTTTAGAAAGCTTTTATTAATGACAGTCGTGCTGCATGTGTAAAGTCAGCAGTACGAACAATGGTTTGTGCTCACTTAGGAAGCACCGTGTGAGATAAGTTGCAGAACTATTGAAAATAATAATTTGTGTAAAGATTGTGTACAATGTTAAGCGCAGTGTAGAATATATTGACTGATCATACATGTCTTATTACGCTGGAATGCGCTGGGAGAAACTTTACGAAGCATTTGGTAATGTCTTAAGAATACCAAATAGTAACGCTCAGGACGGAAGTCAGCATATTTATGCAAATCAGGAAGCTTACCGTAGGATTATTGATAGACTGTTGGTGAATTCCGGGGGCAGTTGAACCAGACTTTCAATCAGGAGTTGGTAGGAGCACGGAAGATGCCGTCGACACCTGCAATTTTGATATCTTTGCTAGGGAATTTCAACCAATGAAAAGTGTAAAAAGTGACGTGTGTTATGTATAAATCATATGTGAAATATCTTTTAAATTAATGGTTTAATAAGTGTTATAAAGTGTCATGTGTTTTGGAAGCAATAGCTTCTTTATAGAAATGCAAAGTGTCGTGTGGTTAGTGGGAGAAATGTATCATAAAATGTGTGTATTCAAGATGCAAATGTCGCACTAAACCTGCATATGGCAGGCGACCCGGAAGGATATAAGTGGTTGGAGCCACCATGATGAGCTTATATATGTGAGTACCCCACAAATTATGTTGATGTAGAAGTATAGGCCACTGCATGTAATGTGATTTCAGAGTTATAAAGATGCCAGTAAGAATCAGTATTAGGAGATAGACCCTCCAGGTTTAATCATTATTGTGTTGATTTTAATAGAGTTGAGATGTTATTTTGCATCAGTGAGTGGATTAATCGTTACCACTATTATATAAATGGCAAATTAGTTATGTAAACGTAATGTCACGAACACGGTTGTTCGGGTTTTAAGATGATCAAGTTGTGTTGGATTTTGGTAATCTATGTCAGTGAGAATAATAATAATAATAATAATAATAATAATGAATAAATAAAAGGTATGAATGAATGCATCAGGCAAAATGTGGTAAGCAAGACATAGTTACGCTAATGGGAAGACTTATCGATCTAAGCAGTAAGATTATACAGTAAGATTACGTTAAGGGATTAAGAAAGGAGTTTGATATCAGAATATATTGTATTAATGGGAATATAATTATGCCAGGAAATGGAAGAGCTTTCTAGTGAATTGAATTTGCAGCTTATGTAAAACTACCTCATGGTAGTTTGTGAACTCAATATATCTTCTCTCACATGGTGTGGAAGCGAGGGGCTGATAGTCACGGCAGCAAGCAGAGGGCGCTCAGCACTGCGCGAGGTTGCCAGACCGCCCGCTACATTATTACATCTCGTGGTGCTGTCTGTGGCTCTCAGTGGAGATGTGGAGATGAACCCAGGGCCGAATAAGGTGTGTATAATTTGTGATTCGAAGGGTCGTGTGAATCAGTTATTTGTGACATGTATATCTTGCCACTCTCAAGCGCACAGAACTTGTGCAAAAATCAGTGCTTCAAAACACAAAATAATCACCTCTGGGAAACAATCGTGGCTGTGTTGGAACTGTTCTTTACCTCAGTTCTCTAACTCATTTTTTAATACATCGACACTGAGTGCAAATAGTGTAGATAGTGACGTAACACCCTCGGATGGCAAAGCATTGTCCATTTTTTCCTTCAATGCTCGAAGTGTAACATGTCCCTCCAAACAACCGGACCTGCGTTCTTGTCTCACAGCACTTAATCCGTCAATTGTGTGTTCAGGGGAGACATGGCTGAAAGAATCCACTAACGACCCAGAAATATTTCCGGTAACATACACCATGTTCCGCAAAGATCGAACCTGGACATCAGGGGGAGGGGTACTAATAGCCATGAAACCTGAGTTAAGGCCTGTTCGCCAACGGGAGCTTGAAACTGATGCTGAGGCTGTGTGGGTGGAATTCACGTGTGCGAACAATACATTTCTAATAGGCTCTGTATACCGTGCTCCAAATTCAACTCGGCACATCAATGATGAACTATTGGAGTCCCTCCGTCGTGTACAATACATCCAGCACAAATACAAGGCCATTTACATAACAGGCGATTTTAATTTAGAAATTGACTGGCAAAACTCTCCTCCCACTCCCAAGGATCCCATTGCTAATGAATTCCTTACCACATTCTACGATTTATTCCTTGACCAATTAATAACCGAAGCAACTCGAATCACACAAACTACACGCTCCACAATAGACCTATTCCTCACAAGCCTTCCTTCCTCCGTACAGAAAGCTGAAGTCATACCCGGTTTCAGTGATCACGCAGCCATCTTTACCACATTGCATTACAACAAACCACGCAGCAAGAGCACAGTGAGGACAGTATACAATTACAAAAAGGCAGACTGGAAACTGCTATCATCTTTATTCCTCAAACACCTTCCCACCCCATGTATTCTGGACACCAGCGACATCAACTCAGTGTGGCACGCCTGGCGAAATTGTTTCTTTGAATGTGTGGATATAGCTATACCGAAAATAACCATTAGTGGGAAGAAAAATTCTCCTTGGGTGACGAAGGAAGTCATTAAAATGATTAGGAAAAGGAACGTTCTATACAAGAAATGGAAAAGTTGCTCAACTGACATCATGTGGGAAAAATACAAGAACATCAGGAACCAAACAAAGAAATTAATTCGCGAAACATACGACAATTATATTCACAAAATAAGCAGCACGAGTGAAATGTGGAAATTTTTGTCCAGAAGACGCGGCACCGCTGCGCCAGCCTCATTTCACTGTAACAGTAAATTCCTAAGTGCACCCCAAGATATTGCAACAGCGTTCAGTGACAGTTTCAAGCAGAACTTTTCTAAGCCGGATATGACCATGAACCTGCTTCTGCCAAGGTCATCACTTCCACCCCTCCCACTCTCCAACCTGTACTTCACAACAACTGAGGTGATTCAGAGCCTACGGAAGATTAGACCACATGCGGCGACCGGCCCAGATGATGTTCCCTGACGGATCCTACTGCAGTGTGCGGAAGCATTAGCACCCTCTCTGTGTGCGTTATTCAACCTGTCTATCAACCAAGGTTCTGTGCCGTGTGGGTGGAAATGTGCTAACGTGGTGCCAATCTATAAGCAAGGTGACAGAGAAGATGTTGCAAATTACAGACCGGTGTGTCTAACATCTATAATTTGTAAATGTATGGAGCAGCTAGTAGCAAACAGTGTGCTGGAATTCCTACGGGAGAACAATCTGCTCGATCCAAATCAGCACGGTTTTCTTCCGGGTCGTTCTTGCACTACTCTATTGACAAAAGTCATTGATGAGTTTCAGTTCTACTTGAATCAGCCAGAAGTGAAACAAGTGGACTGTATTGCACTGGATTGGGCTAAGGTCTTCGATCAACTGTCTCATGAAAGACTTTTGTTAAAGCTACAGCAGCTTAACATACGGGGTTGCTTACTTGCATGGGTGAGGTCATTCCTAGAGGGTCGAACACAGTGTGAGGTGTACGGAGGAGCTCGATCGCAGGCTGCTCAAGTTACTTCCGGAGTGATTCAGGGCTCTGTGGTCGGACCTCTTCTCTTCACTATATATGTGCTCGATCTTCCTGGCTGTGTCACCTCAACAATGTCACTATATGCAGATGACACCGTGCTATACAGGGACATTAAATGTGAAGAAGATTCCCTCTGTCTTAAATCAGATCTGGACAACTTATCGCTGTGGTGTTCTGTGAATAATTTAAATATAAATGTACAAAAATGTAAATATATAAGAATAACCAGGTCACAAAAACCCATTGAGAATGAATACAAAATTATGAACAGTGTCATCCCACAGTGCACAAACTTAAAGCTATTAGGGGTAACAATCTCCGACACCCTGAATTGGAACATTCAAAGTGAAGAGGCAAGATGTAAGGTCAACAAAGTTCTGGGTTTCTTGTACAGAAACATGAGAGGTTGTAAACCTAGAGCCTTCAGGATGGCTTACACATGCATGGTCCGTCCAATATTAACGTACGGCTTACCTGCCTGGCATCCCACTACAGCGGAAAACATAAACAAGCTCCAGCGTGTACAGCGCCGCGCAGAAAGGCTAATAGCTCGTTATTCCCCTTCCCCTTTGTCGAAATTTCCATCTATAGAGGCAACAGCCAAACAAATTGATCTAATTTTTCTTAAAAAATCCCTTACAGGTTCCATTAATATTGACCCTTTTTGCCGACTGTCATTGGCATATCGCTCAGTTCGGAGAGGACGAGGTGTAACCCTCGTTCCGCCCTTCGCACGTAGCAATGCTTACCTGACAGGTTTCTACGGCCGCTCTGCGCGGTTATGGAACGCGCTGCCAGGGGATGCCAAGATCTTGCCTCTTAGGAAATTCAATCCGTACGTAAAAAGGTACATCGTATAAATAAACGTATGTATGAGTGATTGTCTCGCTGAATGAATGAGTATCTGAATGGAATGAATGTATGGAGTGATTGAGGTTATGAAAGTGCGTGCGTAGGAGAGTGTGTGAACAGGAAAATGTACTATGTCAATATTCTAAATATGTAAATACTGCAAATATCTTTGTAAAACTTGTAAATATTGTTAAAACAAATGTAAGTTAGATGTAAAATGTGCCTGTGGAGCATGAAATATGTATGTGGGGCTTGTCCTTTTTCACTAGGCCTTCCATACTTCGTGTACGATTTATGGTAAATAAATAATAATAATAATAATAATAATAATAATAATAATAATAATAATTGATAGATTTCTCTTAATAATTATAGGACGAAGGTCATAACATTAGGTCAGGAACCAGGTGGTCTATTCGGCGTATGAAATCTCGTATGCCGTGGGCATACTGGGAGATGTGCTTTGTGCCAGAGTGTAGTTAGTGATTGGACCCTAACTCTGATGATGGATATGGAAAGTTCCGGGTTCGAATCCCGTGATAGGTGAGAGGAAAACGATGGACACCTCTGCACTCTATCTGATTCCCCGAGAACTTGTTATTGAGTGATTTGACTCGTTGAAGCGAATCCTATGACGGCAGCATGTGTGGCTGACCGCAGCATTTATTTAAGATACCGGTTATCCTACTAGACCAATGTTTTATGAACCTCGTGCCTTCATGTTGAAATGGGCCTATTTGGTGCCAGTTATTATCCTCAGGGTAGGAATAAATGTTAAAGCTCATCCAGTACCTATTTGCATAATATTCAGTTTAAATCCATTGGGATATGTGTGTCACTGGGACCACGGTATTTGTCTTGTAGACTCTTATACTGCTTAGGGGAGATAAAGACTTGAGACAGGAAACGAGGGTCGAGGTACTGTGGGACCTCACTCCACTTCTATTGTGTACTGGCCGCTCGGAAGAGGGTCTGGGACGGTCAAGCGAACCGTGAAAGAAGGTTTAAAAAGGGCAGATTTTAGACCCTAGTTGTAGTGTGAAATGAAATATTGTTATATTGAGTAATGAAGTCATGTGGTTTAAGAACACATTGATAATTATAGATCACCCTGATGGTTCATGATTTTAGCAATCTAACGAATGGTTAGACGTTGCATTTGTACTGTCACTGACAACTTTTTCAGAAGTTGGTTACTGGACGCCACAGGCTACGCGCGCAAGGGTAGTTTAGTAGTACCATCCGACACAGCAATAACTAACGTTTTTAAGATGAAATCGCAAACGGCATGCAGTGGAACTATATAAATAAAGGAAGTGTAGGGGTAGCTTACATAATTATGGAGTTGCACGTAGACTGCTGTGCAACACCTGAATAGGCTAATGCATGTAAAGCATTTGGTGGGAAGAGAAAGATCAAACACACACGGTACACATAATTGTCAAATTAAGACGAGGTTTAAGGAATAAGTAATTTTGTGAAATTAAAGAAGTCACATTGGATGACAGAAGTATCAAAGTACAGTTTGTTTCTGAAGTTGTATGTGCATCAGCGCACTAGAGTATTTTGTGAAGTTGATATAAGGGTAAAGGTTTGTGTTATGATATGATTTTATTATGATAATATTATGTTCATATCAGTGGATTGTGGAAGTAATTTTTGTTTGCTTTTGTTTTATGTTTGTGGGGATTGTTTTGTTTGTTTGAAGCCATGATTTTATTACTGAATTAAAGTTTTAGAATAGAGTTGTGCCTTATCATTGTAGAGTTGATACCTTTTAGCCTCAAATCCAAAATATGCAACTGCTCAATGGGGGAACGGTACACGCCCGAGTCCTGACGCTAGCTGGAGGCGGAAGCATATTTTCCATCGAGATTACTCACATGGGTACATGGAAATTGATGTCCTGTACAGTGATTTGAGCTATAGGTACAACTGAAGTCGGTCTAGATTTAGTGCATACATTTCTATTAAAGTAACAATTAACATGAAGTAGGGGATGACCGCGCCTAACCCTAGCTAAGCTCCGATACGAACAATATAAATATTGATAAACACCTTATTCATTTATCATGGCGAGGACACTCGTACGATGATATTTAATTATCTTGGCGCTGGTATGCGGGCCAGTTTTAATTACAGGTCACTAGGCGCTGAGGTGTATATATAATTATCATGTCGCCCGTGTGTGGGGAAAAGCATGACGACTATTACTTTTCTTTTATCATGGCGCCCAGGTTTGTGGAGCTTATGGGATTTAGGGAAACCCCATAGATTTTTATGGTATTTCATGGGGAAAACCATAGTAATTGTTTTTTTGCTTCAAACTGTGTTTGAGTGATTTTTGAGTTCAGTAGGCTTTTGATGTAACGAAGAATCTCTCTATTGAGAAGAGAATGACCCAAGGGTACGAGCGCAACATACCAGATCCACAATTTATCATAATATTCACAGGTTTTGTACGACTTTACAATATGTGTACAGTGTTTGGTGTTTCTCTTCAAAACATATCCACACATTTTTCCAGGAAGCCTGCCTGCATATCAAAGTGTATTATTGTAAGAATGGCTGGCACAGAGGATATTTTGCAGGTTATTGCAGGGTTAAGACTGGATTTTGACGCTGTTAACGAGCAAAATAAACTGGAAGCCAAGGCTTTCCAGAATGAAATAAACACTCGTTTAGATGCCAATCAGCTGGCAATTAATGCAAATCAGGTTGCAATGAATGGCAACCAGGTTGAATTGAGTAATCGGTTAGATGCCAATCAGCTGGCAATGAATGCAAATAAGGTTGAATTAAACAATAAGTTAGGTCAAATGCAAGATGTAATTAAGACCGAAGTAACAGAAACTGTTGTAAGCATTGTATCAGAAATGCAGGTTGAAACAGATAAACGTTTCGAGGCTATAGAAGCCAAGCTCGAAAGTAATTTACAAGCGTGTAAGCATGCGCAGGATGAAACCAACAGTAGGTTAGATGCGCTGTCTAATGACATTAAGGATATTCAAATCCAAAATGAGGCGAATCTTGAACGCCAAGCGAAACAGTTTTCAGAATTTACGAGAACGGTAGATCAGAGGTTAGAAGAGAACGACTCTAAATGGGACCAGAAATTGAAAAGCTATGCTAGAGCAATTAACGGTGATCTCAAGAAACAGGATCAGAACATATTAGATCAATGTCAGGAAATAAGCGAGATTAAGGCTATCGCTAATGAAAGTAAAGAGCTGGTAAGCAACGTGAAAGGTCAGTGGGCAAAGTTCATCAAAAACTGGACCAAGTTCAAAGTGACATTGTTGTAGTTAACAAAAGGCAAGAGGAGATTAGAGGTGAGATCATCAAGGTCCGGAATGAATTGTCAAAAGTCAATGGACACATTCAAGAGGAAATTAAAGGATTGAGAGAAGAACTCGAAGTGAGAGAAGGCCAGAAGACAGAGGCAAGCGACAAGACCCTTGCTCAAATTCAGGAAGATGTAGAGGATGAAATCTCCCATATGAAACAAAGCCTGAAAGAAGACAAGAAGAAAATATTTCAAGTGGCCGAGGAAAATCGAGATAGACTTACCAGAATCGAGAAGGAGGTAATTACTCGACTGGAAAGAGCGGAGATGCGCCACAATCAAATGGAGACTAGGATAATCGCACAGGAGGAAACCCTTATGAAAGATCCTAAGTCAAGTGAAGGCAGCATGGAAGATATGAGGAAAACAAGGTGGGCAGACTTAGAAACCCAACCTATAATCAGGAATGCTACAGGCCCAGGCGAAAATCCTTATATGACGCCAGGTGCACCAATTGAAGCATCAACGCCACAGGAAAATTCTATGCACACCCAGGTGATAAACGTAATCTGGGCAAGCGAAGAGAAACCAAGGAAATTCTCAGGTAGCCACTGTAATATGACACCAAAATATTGGTTGAAGGAAGTGTCTGAATATCTGAATGACGCGCGGATACCGCCAGAGCGCAGGCTACGAGCCATTGAGAAACTAACAGAGGGAGAATGTGCATTATGGTTTCGCAGTTTCCGGTATACTTTCGATACTGTTGAGGAGTTTCGAGAGGCATTTTTGAAACGGTACTGGGATCCAGCCACACAGCAAAATTTGAGATTGGATTTGTATTCAAAAAGATACAGCACTAACAATCCAACGAAGTATGCAGATTTCTTTTTATCGCAGATGTGTCGGTTCAAAGAACTGGATCAAAAACCGAGCGAGCTGGAATTATGTATTGCTATTGCCAAGCAGCTTCCATACGAGATCCAAAGACTGCTAATCTAGGCAAATGCGAAAACTGCTATAGAAATGGAGACAGTTCTTAGACAACTGGACCTCACAACAGCCAATACGATGCGTCAGAGTCGAACCATGGAACAGGTACATGTGACCAACACGCAGACTGGCCAACATCAAGCTCCAAGGAACAATAAAGCTACGAGCACTGAAACATTAGATTCCTACGGACGGCAATGGGAACAGGAACCCAGAAGATGGCAGCCAAAGTACAAAGGGAATACTAGTAGAGGAGGAAGAGGCCGAAATTCGTGGAATAAGCAGAATACCAGGGGTAGACCGTACCAAAACAATGGAGGTAACAATGGCCAAGAAGGCAACAATAGAAATTGGAGACCCCAGGAAAGAAGAAGTAACTTCGACGACGAGGTAGAGGAACGATATCACGCTTCATTGCGATACCTCGAGGAAAGGGGAGATGAGCCCCAGAAACAAGTCCGCTGGCAAGAAGTTATGCAGAACAGGACGTCGCCAGACAGATATGGAGATGGAGCTAAGAGTTTGGAGCTGCAGCGCAGCGAACAGGAGAGAAGAAACTCCAAGGGGACGGGCGCTGAAGAAAAAAAAAACGCCAAAATTAGAAGAGTTCGGAAATGATGGATGGAAGTCAGTTAACATCATCAATTGGATAGCCAAACCAGAAGAGCTAATCGAGGATACAGGAGGATCACAGGTCATGGTCAAGAGAGAATTGCCTATTATAATAGTAAGAGTGGCAGGATTGAAAATAAGAAGTCTGTTAGACACGGGTTCAACAGTGTGCCTTATGACACAAGCTTTATATAATGAAATAGCCCAGAGAGAGAATGTGTTGAAAATACCGATCTCTAGTGTCAAAATAAAAGGGGTAATTCCAGACAGAACGATGATATGTAAATATCAGGTATTCCTAGATTTACAGATAGGAGGCTCTATTTTCTCACAGAATTTTCTATTAGTAAACAAACTGCCTTATAACCTACTTATTGGGGCAGAATTTATAAGGGAATACAGAGTGATAATAGACCTAGCACAGGACAGGGTTATGTTCCATGTGAATGAGGAAGCCAAAGGCTTGGAGGTCGCACTCAATCAGATTGAACCAGGGTCAAGTGAACAAGTATGGCATACATACAGAGACGTGGCGGAGGAAGAAGTGTTAGCTATGGAGCAGTTAGAAGAAGAACTGAAAACACTAGCCACAGACTTGGAAAAAGATCTGGAACCCGAACTGGAAGAATATATTTCGGAAAAATTAGAAGAAGCGAAAATTCGGCTAAAAGAGAAGGAAAATTTAAAGCAATTATTACTGGAACAGAAGGAAGTCTTTGATTCGAGACCTGGCCGTATAAAGAACTTCACTTATGCTTTTCAAGTCAGTGATTGGACACCACTTAGGCAGAAACCCTACCCTATAGCCGAAAAGCATTATGCCAAGGTGAAAGAGGCAATTCAGGAGATGTTGGAGGCCGGTGTTATTGAGAAGACACCTACGCCTTATGTAAGCCCATTGGTAATCGTACCGAAGACAGACGGGAATGTCAGAGTATGTCTGGACCTGAGACATTTAAATTTGAAGGTTATTCCGGAGTTTGACCAAGTGCCACCTATTAAAGAGATCCTCAGGAAGTTCAAAGGGAAGACCGTATTCACAAACTTGGATATCACTTCCATTTTCCACCATCTTGAATTAGAGAAGAAAACTAGTCTGTTGACAGGATTTATGTTTGATCAACACACATATAGGTTTTTAAGGCTACCTTTTGGTTTGAAAACAGCTGGTTCAGCACTGATAAGAGCGTTAGATCGCAATCTATCAGATGATGTGAAAGAGAGTACCATCAGATATGTAGACGACATTCTACTCACATCAGAATCTCTGGAGGAGCACATGAGAGACCTGAAGTAGTTGCTAGATAACCTTCGAGAAGCTAACTTTAAGGTTAATATCAAGAAATCGCACTTCTGTCAGAGGGAAGTTAAATTCCTAGGGCATGTTATTGATGCAAATGGAGTTAAGCCTAATCCAGATAAATTGGAGGTAATTCGAAATTTCCCTCGACCTACGAAAGTAAAGCACGTCCGACAGTATTTGGGAGTAATTTGATTCTTTTCGAACCACTGCCCAAATTATACTACGACAGTAGCACCCCTGCAGGACCTATTGAAGAAAGGCGGCAGATGGAATTGGACGGAGCAATGTCAGGAAGCATTCGTGAGGTCAAAACAAATGCTTCTGGAATATGTGAAACTGGGATTCCCGGATTATACCCAGAAGTTCATCATACAGACGGATGCATCACTTATTGGTATAGGAGCGATGCTATTCCAGGAAAATGTTGACCAGCCTGAGAAGAAAGTTTTTATTGCCTTTATAATTAGGAGGCTGATAGCCCATGAGAAAAACTACACGATTACAGAGATAGAGTTGCTCGCAATTTTGTACGCGTTGCAATCATGGCATAAACTCGTGTATGGCTTTCAAATAGTCCTCAGAACAGACCATAAAGCTTTAACATGTTTGTTAAAGACAGACTTGTCTAGCCAGAGATTGACAAGATGGTCCCTGTATATTCAGCAATTCAACGTGGAAATAGAATTTTGTCCAGGGAAAGAGAATGTAATACCGGACATATTAAGCCGTTACCCTAGAGAAGAGGAAGCGCTAGCTGTCCAGATTGAGAATCGAGATCAGAAGACGTTGGATGACTTGAGGAATCTTACCAACCTACAACGTGAAGACCCGTGGTTGAAGATGATGATCGATTACTTCGAGGGACGCTTAGCAAGGGGAACTGCAATATACAGAGAGGCAGAGGCATTGGCAACAGATTATGTATGGTATAATCAGATACTATACGAGTGGGATGAGTTAGAACAGGCCCGTTCGTGGTGATTAGAGACCTACAAAACAATGCATACAGGATAAGGCATTTAGAAACTGGAAACGAGGTCGTTATGAATGCAGCCAATTTAAAATTTCACTATTCGCCAGAAGAATTTGACGAACAAGAAGCAGTATTGGCAGCGCACACCCAACTGAACGTGGATAGCGAAGTCAGCCAGGCAGTCAGACCTGAAAGTTCGCGTGGCGAGACGGAACGAGAAGCCGACAGCTTGCCCAGTGGAAGGGACAAACAGCAAGAATGCCAGTGCCTGCGAGAACTTTACAAAGAAATGGTCGAAGCGGCGAGGGAAGTCGAGACCATAAATGAAGCCCTCCGTCAAGAGAATGAACAGCTTAGAGCAGAGGGCAGTGTGGAAGGGGGAGCTGGACTAACCTACTCGCAGCCAGACGAGGTGAAGGACCCCAGATGTAAACACAGACAGTGGTAGACAGTCAGCTAGTTACTCACAGAGAGTCACTTGCAATTGACTTCTATAAGTTTTGCAAGGGGAACATGAACCCGAGGGGGTCATGCTGACTGATATTGAACGGGGATCTCAGAGACTGTGATCTCAGAATAAAGGTTCCACCAGGGAACGAATCCGAGGTCTATTGAGGGAGTGTATATTTAATCACTGGTGTGATTTCAGTTGATAATGACATTATTTATTAAAATAATGCAGGGAAAAGGAGAAGAATACAGCATTATTGGAATACTTGGAGTAGGCTATGCTGGACTTGGAGCACAGTAGTGCAGAGTTTGACGTTTTACTAATAGGCCCAGAATAGTAGGAGGAGACTCTTGGAACCGTGTCAATCTTGCTGACCTAGTTATGTCGTCTGGAAGAGGTTGGGGGGTTGAATAATGACCCAGTTTTTCCCCGACTAAGAATAGGACGAAGAAGAGTGGGGAGAGATCCCAAGGAAAATCATTGATTACTCGTGATTGGAGTAACGCAATGACATGAGAGTTGCACACAGGTGAATCTTTAGCCAGGAGGCTAATTTTAGAGCCTTTAATCTGCGAAATTGACGCATATTTAATGGAGTGCAGAAGGACATAAGACTATGGATGTTCGCGGCTGGGTTTGACGATGTCGCCAGGAATTCCCACAGAGACCGCGTCCCCACGCTATGGAGAAAGCAATTAATATTAATTAATTGGCCGAGCGATCCTTCAGCACGCAGATAGTTCTGGGATCAGTGAAGAAAAAGGAACCCAATGAGCATGGTTTCGAGACCAGAATCATGCTGGGAGAGGAGTCGAGATAGCGCGGGAAATTTTAGCTCTACTTTTTGTGTGAAACCAATATAAGGGAGTCGACCCTTGGCCGAGGACAGTTTTTGTCACACAGTCGGAGACAGTTGTTGAGGCGGAACGTATGTCGGTCCGGCTCATGAAAGGACGCTCAAACAAAGACTTGTACATTTGAGTGAACCATTATATTCACCGCACATCGTAATGCACCAAGTGAGAAGATAATAATGTATAGTCAGAAATTAATAAGAAGTACGGTAATCAATCAACTTTATTGTGTGAAATGTGTATTACCGAAGGCAAGGGAGGAGGCCCGGACTTCAACTTGGGAAGCCGTGCAGTAAAACTTTTAGAAAGCTTTTATTAATGACAGTCGTGCTGCATGTGTAAAGTCAGCAGTACGAACAATGGTTTGTGTTCACTTAGGAAGCACCGTGTGAGATAAGTTGCAGAACTATTGAAAATAATAATTTGTGTAAAGATTGTGTACAATGTTAAGCGCAGTGTAGAATATATTGACTGATCATACATGCCTTATTACGCTGGAATGCGCTGGGAGAAACTTTACGAAGCATTTGGTAATGTCTTAAGAATACCAAATAGTATCGCTCAGGACGGAAGTCAGCATATTTATGCAAATCAGGAAGCTTACCGTAGGATTATTGATAGACTGTTGGTGAATTCCAGGGGCAGTTGAACCAGACTTTCAATCAGGAGTTGGTAGGAGCACGGAAGATGCCGTCGACACCTGCAATTTTGATATCTTTGCTAGGGAATTTCAACCAATGAAAAGTGTAAAAAGTGACGTGTGTTATGTATAAATCATATGTGAAATATCTTTTAAATTAATGGTTTAATAAGTGTTATAAAGTGTCATGTGTTTTGGAAGCAATAGCTTCTTTATAGAAAGGCAAAGTGTCGTGTGGTTAGTGGGAGAAATGTATCATAAAATGTGTGTATTCAAGATGCAAATGTCGCACTAAACCTGCATATGGCAGGCGACCCGGAAGGATATAAGTGGTTGGAGCCACCATGATGAACTTATATATGTGAGTACCCCACAAATTATGTTGATGTAGAAGTATAGGCCACTGCATGTAATGTGATTTCAGAGTTATAAAGATGCCAGTAAGAATCAGTATTAGGAGATAGACCCTCCAGGTTTAATTATTATTGTGTTGATTTTAATAGAGTTGAGATGTTATTTTGCATCAGTGAGTGGATTAATCGTTACCACTATTATATAAATGGCAAATTAGTTATGTAAACGTAATGTCACGAACACGGTTGTTCGGGTTTTAAGATGATTAAGTTGTTTCGGATTTTGGTAATCTATGTCAGTGAGAATAATAATAATAATAATAATAATAATAATGAATAAATAAAAGGTATGAATGAATGCATCAGGCAAAATGTTGTAAGCAAGACATAGTTACGCTAATGGGAAGACTTATCGATCTAAGCAGTAAGATTATACAGTAAGATTACGTTAAGGGATTAAGAAAGGAGTTTTATATCAGAATATATTGTATTAATGGGAATATAATTATGCCAGGAAATAGAAGAGCTTTCTAGTGAATTGAATTTGCAGCTTATGTAAAAGCTTATAGAGTAATTGATAGATTTCTCTTAATAATTATAGGACGAAGGTCATAACATTAGGTCAGGAACCAGGTGGTCTATTCGACGTCTGAAATCTCGTATGCCGTGGGCATACTGGGAGATATGCTTTGTGCCAGAGTGTAATTAGTGATTGGACCCTAACTCTGATGATGGATATGGAATGTTCCGGGTTCGAATCCCGTGAGAGGTGAGAGGAAAACGATGGACACCTCTGCACTCTATCTGATTCCCCGAGAACTTGTTATTGAGTGATTCGGCTCGTTGAAGCGAATCCTATGACGGCAGCATGTGTGGCTGTCCGCAGCATTTATTTAAGATACCGGTTATCCTACTAGACCAATGTTTTATGAACCTCGTGCCTTCATGTTGAAATGGGCCTATTTGGTGCCAGTTATTATCCTCAGGGTAGGAATAAATGTTAAAGCTCATCCAGCAGTGGCGGCTGGTGATTTTTCACTTGGTGGTGCCAGCATATTCAAAATTTGCAATAAAATCATTCAAATTTGCAGGTACGGATAGTGCATATTTTATGCAATACGTTATATGTTTAACATTATGTAACTGTGCTATTGTAGAAGACGTTTTTAATTGAAGTGTCAGCTGAAGTGAATTGAGAAATTGCATAACTACTACAAATATTTTAGTCTCGGGATTTTTCGCCAAAACAAAAGTTCCTCCTTTCTCTACAAGAAAGCGCTAAAGTGTCAAGGAGCTTAGATTTCTAACCTCCTTGACTTTCATGGCCCTCCAAGGAACAACAAAAATTCGACAAGCAAGCTGCCCTTTGGGTGTCAAACAACAAAGCTTGCACCTGGCACTGAGGCCATACGATATTATATCATACACATATTTTGATCCATATGCATTTTAAATAAATCCACTTTTAAGAATTATAATTGAACAAACCTCTCAGAAAAAAAATTTGAAGAAAACAACATATGCTAGGCCTACTCATCAAAAATATTTGTTCCAAAACCTCGATCGACACCTTCATTTGAATTAATAAGAGCGGTCCTATTGCTAAATGGAGATTGTAACAACTCGCTTATTTTATTCATTGTTACACTTCCGAAAGGTGACACAGAGCTCATTGAGATTCCTACGGCTTCGTACGTTGCGCTCGAGCTATGCGATCTTCAAACATGAAACAAATCAAATTTTATTAAGGAACCTAGCTTGCATGTATCGATTCAAAAAGCACACTTATTAGATTAAAACGGTGTTTATATGGGCAATGCCGCATGATGCTATGCAAGTTTATGTAACATGTCTATATAGGAAAAAATAAGCATGGCTATTGCTAACACACACGTGACCACAGCCTCTTTGTCGCAATTTCAGTTGCTGTCTCAAAATAAATAGGTGAGATGAAATGAACACGATGACCTACCTCTAAGACAACCTTACTTATCGTACATACGGATTGATTGGAAAGGATATCCCACGCATCTAATATAAATGAACACAAAAGCTATTTAACGACAGACACTATTCATACACATTTGCAGTCAAACTTGAGAATTTGTGTTTACGCTTGGGACGTGAAACTAGGGGGATGACAGATCATAGGGAGCGCGTGGGGTTCGATAAAGCTCCGCTATAGATGTTCTGCCAACCAATGAAGAATTAATTTCAGTACTATGTTTCCGTAGTTGGCACTCACCCAACGCTCACAGCAAACAGACTGACGGAAGCGGGAATGGTCTGTTTTGATTGATTTTCCTCGTGGTGGTGTTGGTTGTTGTGATTTGTTGGGTATTTTGATTGTTTATTTGAATTGAATTGAGAGTCAATCATGCCACTGCAAGGGAGGAAAAATTGCCAAGCACCGGGATGTAAGAATTATAATGATAGTAAGAAGAATACGGCAATTTTCATCTTCCTGGAGTTGACCATGTGTAAAACTAGTGGACAATATGGACTATTCTCGAATAAAAATATATAGAGAGAATAAATGTGTCCATTTCATCTCTTGTTTGTTTTCCTACCCATTCTCCTTTGCATTGCAATAAAATTTGTGGTTTACGGCTATGGGGAGGGGTAGGTGGCAGCCGGCATGCTAGGCAAAAGTGAGGTTATGTCAATATAGAGTGTGCATTTGGACAGTTTTCTTTATATTCACCGAATATCCCAACAATTCTGTAGAGTAGGAGAGCAATGTTTAATTAGCCTAAAGGTGAATTAAGCTCTAGAACGGCATAATTCTAACCTTCGTGACAAATCTATTGCCAACATTGATATATATCAAAGAGTACTATTTTCCTATCGGGGCATACATTTCTACGCCTAGCGAAAGGCGCAGTTATGTTTGTGTTATTTTCATCAATAATCAATAACTCATCGCAGAACATATTGTTCAATTACGTGTAATAAAGGCTACATTCATATGGCTTTTTACTTTTTATGTTGCCAGACTTGGTATAGCGGTACATAGCCTTAGGCGGTGCTCTCTCCCGGAAATTCTATAACCAAAAGTGACGAATCTCTTATAGTTTACATGATCCTTGCGTGAAACTGTGCCGCCAAATTAAATTAACGAAACACAGTAAAACTCGTTGAAAAATTCCGAATTTTTACATTACAAAGAGAGAACAAATAATCCCCGTCATCAATATAAGCCTAAAAAAGTTGCTAAATGTCAAACAATAAAGAACTAAAACTATTTTGTGGTTTGAATTTATTTAATAGTCAAGACACAGTGATATATCGTCAAGCTGGTACCACTGGAGGTGAGCTGCCATATGCTGTACTCTAGTGGTTGAAAGATAAAGCAGTTCAGCAGTTCTAACGTGTATGTAATGTGTGCTTGTACCTGTGACGTGCTGCTATCTCGTGGATAGAATTGAAGCTCCGCGTCACGAGGCCGTTGGCTCTACCTCAGGGTAATATGCGTCTCAACACAACACAAACAAACTCAAGCCAAACTAGTCCTTATTGCAGTACAGTGTCTGATGCGGTCTGATGTTCGTAGGTAGTGCCGTTTGGCTCTGGCTCAGTAATTCAATAAAGCGCCACCAGAACGCATGTCAGTTTGCGCGCTCGTTCAAATAAATGCAGAATATGTATACAATTTCCTCAAAATGTAATATAAACTGTTCTTGAGAGGGAAAAGTCACATATTCTCTCTTCATTACACTGGTGGTGCCATGGCACACGGGCACCACCTCAGGAGCCGCCCCTGTCATCCAGTACCTATTTGCATAATATTCAGTTTAAATCCATTGGGATATGTGTGTCACTGGGACCACGGTATTTGTCTTGTAGAATCTTATACTGCTTAGGGGAGATAAAGACTTGAGACAGGAAACGAGGGTCGAGGTACTGTGGGACCTCACTCCACTTCTAGTGTACAGGCCGCTCGGAAGAGGGTCTGGGACGGTCAAGCGAACCGTGAAAGAAGGTTTAAAAAGGGCAGATTTTAGACCCTAGTTGTAGTGTGAAATGAAATATTGTTATATTGAGTAATGAAGTCATGTGGTTTAAGAACACATTGATAATTATAGATCACCCTGATGGTTCATGATTTTAGCAATCTAACGAATGGTTAGACGTTGCATTTGTACTGTCACTGACAACTTTTTCAGAAGTTGGTTACTGGACGCCACAGGCTACGCGCGCAAGGGTAGTTTAGTAGTACCATCCGACACAGCAATAACTAACGTTTTTAAGATGAAATCGCAAACGGCATGCAGTGGAACTATATAAATAGAGGAAGTGTAGGGGTAGCTTACATAATTATGGAGTTGCACGTAGACTGCTGTGCAACACCTGAATAGGCTAATGCATGTAAAGCATTTGGTGGGAAGAGAAAGATCAAACACACACGGTACACATAATTGTCAAATTAAGACGAGGTTTAAGGAATAAGTAATTTTGTGAAATTAAAGAAGTCACATTGGATGACAGAAGTATCAAAGTACAGTTTGTTTCTGAAGTTGTATGTGCATCAGCGCACTAGAGTACTTTGTGAAGTTGATATAAGGGTAAAGGTTTGTGTTATGATATGATTTTATTATGATAATATTATGTTCATATCAGTGGATTGTGGAAGTAATTTTTGTTTGCTTTTGTTTTATGTTTGTGGGGATTGTTTTGTTTGTTTGAAGCCATGATTTTATTACTGAATTAAAGTTTTAGAATAGAGTTGTGCCTTATCATTGTAGAGTTGATACCTTTTAGCCTCAAATCCAAAATATGCAACTGCTCAATGGGGGAACGGTACACGCCCGAGTCCTGACGCTAGCTGGAGGCGGAAGCATATTTTCCATCGAGATTACTCACATGGGTACATCACGTACTGTAAGGCCACAGCCGCCTCCTTCCCTCTTCCTCGCCTATCCATCCCATTCTTCCATCCCTTCCCATCCCTCATGAGGCCCCTGTTCGCTTTGCAGGCGAAGCCGCCTGGGCGAAGCCGCCTGGGCGAAGTGCTGATCAACCTCCCCAGTTGTATCCATCCTGACCTGATGTTCCAAGCTCCAGGACACTGCCCATAGAGGCGGTAGTGGTGAGTTTCCTCGCTGAGTCCGTGGGAACCACCAACCTAGAGGGTAAATTGACTAAATTTAAAAAAGAATAACAAAAAGTTTTTAGCAAGTTTAATACAAGTGATCATTAAAAAACAAATAATAACAAGAATATTAAACATTTAGTAGATATAAATATTGACTCGTGAGAGTCAATTCAAAAAGGCCCTTATTTTACAGAATTTGGAAGCTTATTCTGTACTATCTAATGAACCAAACCAAACAAATGTTGTGTCGAAACAGCTGTTATGTCAGTGACATGTAATGTACAAAATATTGTTGGTCTCAGATCAATAGTTTAAATGTAAAACATATTTTTGTGTTTTTCTCAAAACTAGTCTCCATGCACATGGGGCCTTTTAGAAATGACCGGTTCAATTATAATTTCGCTGTATGTTCTAACATAAATATTCATAAATACAGTATGTCGAGATTCAGTCAGCTTACTGAAGTGAAGAGCGCATGCGCGTGGGATCCCACTAAGGGGCAAAGTCCTTCCAAAGCTTTGTTCTTCTTTTCTTGAGAATTGTGTGGGCTCAGCATTTGATCTCTGCCTAATAACGAATCCCAAAGCTTTGAAACATTGTTTATCCTGAAGTAGCGCCAACAGATAGCGCACAGGTTGGGGAAAGTGGGGTAAAACCGGGTGGCTAGACTTCGACGGCTTCCTGAAGCTATGTTTATTTTCAGA
Organism: Meconema thalassinum; assembly: GCA_946902985.2. Taxonomy (NCBI): domain Eukaryota; kingdom Metazoa; phylum Arthropoda; class Insecta; order Orthoptera; family Tettigoniidae; genus Meconema; species Meconema thalassinum. The sequence goes on from OX336401.1 coordinate 32,614,388, forward strand.
TAAGTATTAAAACCTGCATACATGACCTTTGAATAGTTTTATTTCATAATATAGCCATCATCAATAAACGAGAGTGTCATTCTGTTTATTATTATAAAAATTACAACAACAAAAAAGGCAATTCACTCGGTTTTACCCCAACGGTGGGGTAGAACCAGGTACACATGTTGAGTATATGGAAAATTAGAAAACCGATTTTTTTCTTCATTGTCTACCTTATAAAGGGAAACGGAGATAACTAGTCATATTTATCAACTAAATAACGTACATATTATAATATAGTTGTGAACAAAATTATTGATTATGGTAAAAAAAACCTTTTTTGTTCCCTTATGTAAAGACATTAAACAATCATTTTAATTTGCACAAATCCATCGCCCTCCACGTCCAAACCACAACACTCTTCGCGTGCTCATCCCCGGCATCCTGTGCATTGTATCCAACCGTCTTTGTCTTTTGAATTAGAATAATAGTCACTGCAGGAAATTAAATTAGCAACACAACTTTTTTGTACAAATTAAAAACTCAAAAGTCTAGGCCTACACATTGTTAAGTTGTATTTCAAATAATAACACTTATCTCTCTCTCTCTCACACACGCACTCCCTTATTTAAAAATCTATTTATTAGCTATTATTGTGGAGTGCTGAATAGATCGGGTAAAATCGGGCACCACCCGATCCTGCCCCATACGTCATACCCGGTGTCACTCCACTGGTAGTTGTAGAGAAAAACATGGCCTAGCCAAACAAAATCGAGTATAAACTTAAATTCACCCATAGCATCGTGAGCCTAAAGAAATGAGCTACATAGAATGCTCTTACCTTTACTGTTGCTGCTGTAGTACTTCGGTAGTAATCGATGTAGTTTAACAGAAAGTTGAAGTAATAAATCATAAAATACAACTGAACAAATCTCCACAGTGTAATGGCGAGCTCCCCGCAGCTTCACCTTGGCTTTGGTAGTTTTGTTTGGCTGTCGGCCGCCAGGAAGAAGCAATAACTGAGCCAGAATTGGGATACCCGGTTTGAACCCGACTACCCGGTTATGCCCCACTTTCCCCTACTATGTTGGATCATTTTGATATTTTGGTGAAATAACACACAATAGGTTGTTACAAACGCTTTAAAATAAAAATATGTATGGTATTATTAATTAGTTGTTCTTCAAATTCGTTGCGTATAGAATGTCAACGGAATGCAAATCAATGGAGTCCCAAATACAACAGCCATGACATCTGGCGGAAAAATTTCGCAAAAGAAATCCCTTTACTAAATAGAGCTGGGATATTGATTGATTTCGCTGGATCTAATGTCACACGCCTGCTTTCTCCATGACGTTCTGGTCCTTTTGTGTCAACAGCAGCATTCACCAAAATTGTCGGCGAAATCATACGAATGCAATGACCTGTGTAGAAATTGGGGTTGCGGATATTAAGGTACAGAGCTATTTTGTTTTGCAATATTGCCCAGTTTATTATGCAACCATTAGGGACGGTGCATACTTTCCATGTCGGTAATGGCTAGAAGGATGGTTTGTTGCAAACTTCTGGAAGTAGATTCCTAAATTTCTTGCATATTTCAGAGTATTTTCCTGTAACTGTAAAGGTTCATGGTGACTTTATCTTTGTGTTTGGCATTGTAACTACAATGGTTGATCGGATATCATTTACTTGGTCAACTTTCAAATCATGTAATTCATGTCCGACATGTAGGATTTTGAGTGCATGTGCGAAGCAATCATTACCAACTTGGTAAATGAATAAGCTCTGATTCGTTGGAGAAACTGTATCATGATGATGATGATAATTGTTGTTTTAAGGGGCCTGACATCTAGGTTATCGGCCCCTAATGGTTTGGGTGATTGTGAAGATGATAATGAAATGTAAACTATAACTAAAACTAACTACTAACTTATATACTAGAAGAAGAAATGGAAAACAAAAGGAGAATAAGGCAAACAGAAGACAGGAGGAAAAGAAATGCCCTCAACCCTCAAAGAATGCGGATTGAGGGACTTGGAAGGAAGGAGGGCCATAAAAGGCAGATAGGAAAGTGAAAGAGGAGAGGGTCCGACCCATTGGTAATGGATAAAATGGGGAAAACCGGACCCAGCTCAGGAATCCCTCGAGGTCACCTGCCGTGAGCCCCGTAGCAATATCCAGGGTGCACCAGAAGTGGTGGAGCTACATACACCCTGCCTTCTTGAGGGCCTTGTGCAGAAGGCAGGAGAAGACATGAAAAGAAAAAGAAGGCTGACCCTCGCAGAAGGAGTGTATCAGAAGAGATGAGATAAGGGCCAATTAAGGCGGGAAAGTGAAAGACACCCTAGGCCTCGGATACTCTAATACCGTCGGAAGAGAACAAGAGTTGACCAAGTGAGGTCGACATGAAAGAAGACGGAGAGGAGCCCGGCAAAGTAAGTGGAAGCAATGTTGGACTCAGCTGGGGCCCCGTGGTCGCCAACCCACGTCCCACTAGATGTGAGCCCGGGGGGGGGGGCTGTATCATAATGAAAAGTAGTACTTTAATGACACACATTAAAGTTCAGTTTTCTGACATATATACAGTCGTGCGGTCGACGGCTCTTGTGCGATTGTTGACATATTGATATGGCTGTTTTTGTCATAAACAAGAAGTTCCGTGACGAACTAAAGAGCCTACTTTTCGTGCCAATGATTATTCTACAGTATATGAACCTATCTAGTATAATGACGAAATTAAGTTGGTAATATCGAAATGTCTAATTAGTTCGAACTATTCCTGGTATAATGTAGCCTAATAGAGCACTACAGTTGGCAGCCCTGGTGACTGAATATATTCTTAGTTCCATCTCTTAAGGTACAGAATACAAAATTTGGTTGAAGTCCAATGGACGTTAAATTCAGTTCGACATTGGATCTATCAGCACGCGTAAAAGCATGTTAGCAACAATGTCATGCGTGTGCTGGTTAGAAGTAATCGGAAAAATTATGATATCTTGTTGTGCCAATTTTGGATGAAATCCATTTGTTAGTATATCAGTTACATGCATTTTAAAATTGGACCTATCAGCAAGCATAGAATCATGTTGGCAGCACTGACATATTAATTACTCCAAATTAATCTAGAATGCCAGGTGCTATGCGTGAGCAAAGTATAGAGCTGTTGGCTTGCATACTTTCTGCTATATTGATATTAGGGTAAAAAAAATATAGACAGCATTTATTAACAGTTGGCAGCCCTAATTGCTCTTAAGAATATTATAGTCATATCTGTTATGTTACACATAGCGCATACGAAATTTGGTTAAAATCCAACTGGTAGTATAGAAGTTACATGTATTTAAAAATTGGTCCTATCAGCAGGCTTAGAATCATCTTGGTAGAACTGAAGTATATATGTTACTCCAAATTAATCAAAAATGTCAGGTACTGTACGTGTGCATAGTTTAAAGCTGTCGGCTTGCATACTTTGAGGTATATTGGTATTTGGATGAAGAAAATAGGGAGAGCAATTATTAACAGTTGGCAGCCCTGGTGGCTCTTAAGAATACACTCAGTCATATCTGATTATGTGCACATATTACATACACAATTTGGTTGAAATTCAATTAATTGTGTAGAAGTTACATGCATTTAAAAATTGGACTTATCAGAAGGCTTACAATTATTTTGGCAACACTGTCATATATGGCCTCCTGGAAATTAAACTGAAATAGTATTATCTACATGTGTGCCAATTTTGGAATAGCTCCCATGAATTCCTTCCATGATATCCAACATGGAGCTCAAATTTCAAGTGCGTTTTTTCAGCAGTTGGTAGCACTGACATCATTTTCAAATATGGGCTTGAGATATTCCGGTATACATCTTTACTCATACTAAATTTGGTTTCGATTGCTGCAGCCGTTTAGGAGTTGACAGGGGGGGGGGGGGGCTAAAAATATACCGCATGTACAAATCGAATGGCACTCCGATGTATGGAATGTGCTGTAAACGAACCAAAGTGTTAAGTAATAGTACATTATGCAACGAGCCTATAATGGCTATAATTAAGACACGAGTATTTTTATAAAACGAGCGTATGCGAGTTTTATAATTTCCATACGAGTGTCTTAATTACCATTATAGGCGAGTTCCATACGACTGTTTATGTTCGACAATAATTATAACTTTATTATATGTTTTAACTTAAATATTCATAAATATCTGTTCAGTGGCAGCCTCCGTGGCTTAGGCGGCAGCACGTCGGCCTCTCACCGCTGGGTCCGTGGTTCAAATCCCGGTCACTCCATGTGAGATCTGTGCTGGACAAAACGGAGGCAGACAGGTTTTTCTCCGGGTACTCCGGTTTTCCCTGTCAAAATTTCATTCCAGCAACACTCTCCACTATCATTTCATTTCATCTGTCATTCATTTGCTCATTGCCCCAGGGGAGTGCGTCAGGCCTCGGCAGCCGGCACAGTTCATATCCTCGCCGCTAGATGGGGGCTTCATTCATTCCATTCCTGACCCGGTCGGAGACTGGAAGCAGGCTGTGGATTTTCATTTTCATCTGTTCAGTCACTAGAATGTTGTGATCGGGTGCTGCGGTGGGTAGTATATCTCTCTTTTCCAAGCTCTCTGGAAAACCGACGCATGCGCTCTGTGTGCTTCAATGCCATATGTGCCGATTGTGCACCGTTATTCAGTAAAACTGTCATCGAAGTCGTTTCAAAACCACGCGCTGTGTAGAAATTGGTTTTGGGGATATTAAGGTACAGTGCTATTTCTTATCTCATATTCACCAGTTTATTTACGCGAACATATGGACGGTGCACTTTCGGTAATGTATATAGACATGTTGGATTTTGAACGCATGCGCGAAGGTATCCTTCTCTAATTGCTCACACAACTGTTTCTTGAGCTCTGATTGGTGGGAGAAACTGTTTCATAAAGAAAAATAGTGTTATAATGAGCCTCATTATGATACAGTTTTCGGACACATAATAGTTAGGGTCGAACATAAAGAATATTGTGATTTATTTCAAACTGAAATTCAACAACACTTTACTCATTTGAACAGATAGTTCAGAACTTGAGGGACCCTTGCTACCTCGTTTTTACGAGCTTTTAGTTTTTGAGGAAACAATCTTCTCTAAATTGGGTACTGTACACTATTTCTGGACACAGTTATTCGTAAACAATTGCGCAAGTTTCTATCGCTCATCGTTGCACGATGTTTACTTTTGGTAAGCATAAAAGGGAGGCTGGGACTGAATTTATGAAAAATAGTAATTATTGATAGAATTGAATGAAATCTGGTTTGTGGTCTCCGGATGGTGAAATAAGGCCATATAGAAATTTTCAGGAAAATAGCAACATAACTTTCTGAGAAATTAACACTTACATTTTTTTTTATCGATAAGCATAAAAAATGCTCCAGCTGAACAGTTACTTCAAATATCACATGGAAAACTGGTGTACAGGCACATTAATGTATGGAAACAATTTTAACAGAGAGAAAGGCTGCATATGTAGTCCATGAATGTGAGGAAAAAATATGTTTTATGTGTTTATGTTTTTCTCAAATTATGCTACAAAATACCCCCTTTGAAGGCTACTATCTTTTAAAGTATCAACATTATAAAAAATCCTTCTGTTAATATCAAAACAACCGATGAAATTCTCATGGAATTTGAAACCCAATTGGTTCAGCTGGAACATTTTATGTACCTGAAAATGTATATATGAAATTAAAAAAACACATTATAGTAAATAAAACATGGTTGAAGGCTAAACTAATAATAAGACGGTTATATAAATAAAACTGAACCAGGAAAGAAACACGTTACGTAATTGGCATCTCTATAGTTACCGTAGTATTGTTGCCTCGTCAACTCACTAGATAGTAGCTCTGGGGGCAATTTGAAGATGGGCATTGTTGCTTTGAAGCTAGTGGAGGGGGGCGTTTCCCCAGCACTCAACCGGACATTTAAATGTCACGCTAGTACTTTAAAAATGGCCGAACCCAAAAAATACCACCGCCAAATGATCCGCAAGAGTCCGGCGTACAATAATATGAGTAAAGTAAAAAATCGGTAATTTTTACTTTTTTCACCAAAAACTCAGTTCCAGCCTCCCTTTTGAACCGAAAAGAAACGGTCACAAATGTACGTTGAGCCAAAGATTGCCCACTTCGGCGCGGCGGGCAGACCGCGTGCTCAACCAGCCAAGCTCCTCCCACCACTACCGAAACTACAGTACGGTACCTTCCACCAAGCAGCTCGGAGCACTGGCTTAGAGCGTGTCCGGAGCGTTAAAGCTCGGGGGGCGCTATGTGGATGGCCCTGATCTAAAGGAAATCAACATCACATAAGACATTGTATGGGTCAGATACAATTTCAGAACCAAAATAGACAATCACCAATTTGGAGACAAACCCAACACCACAGCCACTATAACTTGGACAGAAGGACTAAGGAAGAAGCTTAGCGAGAGGATGAGGAGATTTTGGGAGGAAAAGAAGGCCAACACATCAGCTGAGTAGGGCATAACGATGAAAAATATATAAATAAATAAATAAATAAAACAATAAATACATAAATAAACAAATGAATAATAAATAAACAAATGAATAAATAAAAAAATAAAAATGAAAATAAAAAATAAAAAATAACAAATGAATAAATAAATAAACAAATGAATAAAAAATAAATAAACAAGTGAATAAATAAAAAAATTAAAAAATAAAAAATAAAAAAATAAAAAATAACAAATAAATAGTAAATAAATAAACAAACAAATAAATAAACAAATTAATAATAAATAAATAAACAAACAAATAAATAAATAAACAAATGAATAATAAATAAAAAACAAATGAATAAATAAAAAAATAAAATAAAAATAACAAATGAATATTAAATAAATAAACAAACAAATAAATAAACAAATTAATAATAAATAAATAAACAAACAAATAAATAAATAAACAAATGAATAATAAATAAATAAACAAACAAATGAATAAATAAGAAAATAAAAATGAAAATAAAAATAGAAAATAACAAATGAATAATAAATAAATAAATAAATAAATGAATAAACAAACAAATAAATAAACAAATGAATAATAAATAAACAAATGAGTAATAAATAAATAAAAATAAACAAATGAATAAATAACTAAATAAAAAATAAAATAAAATTAAAAAATGACAAATGAATAAATAAATTAAATAAAGAAATGAATAAATAAATAAATGCGTAAATAAGCTAATAAACAAATAAATAAATGAATAATATAATAAATAAAGTAGTCTAATTAATTGATTGATTAATTAATTAAACAAATTATAATTACATAAACAATTAAATAAATTTTAAAAATATCAAATAAACAAAAAAATAATTAAATAAATAAACAAACAACGAAATAAACAGATGAATATTTATTTAGCGTATGGCATGGTTACATAATTACAAGCTAAGGAACACATTAAACATATACTTTAGTATTTAGCCTAAAAGAACAATAAATATTAAAACAAATTTTGAATGAGGAGACACATATTCAATAGATAAAATGTTCAGATTTACAAGGTAATATTTAAATTTGAAATCCAATCTAGAGCAGACTTTCAGGTTCCCCTTATAGGCTCGAAGGCTGCAGTCCTCCACAATATGTTGGATGGTCTGTCTTTCATATCCACAGTCGCACTGAGCCTTATTTCACTTGTATAAGCTGTCAGTGCAGACCCCAGGTCCCGTTCGAATCATGTTGAGTGATTTCCATGTATGGCGTGGTAGTTCCATGCCAGCTGGTTTCTTGATAGGATCAATGAAGTTTCCATATTTCTCATGGAACAAATTATTCCATACCTCAGACCACTTGTTGTCAATCTGAAAAGTATTTAATTGTAGATATTCCGCTGTTAGGACGGGTGGTCGGCGGGATTTCAAGCGACTTATCTTTACTGTAGGTATGTCACAATATGAATAGGAAGCTTTGGAGTGGAAATTATCTTTTGATATTCCCTCAAGAGAGAGTTCTGTCTACCTAAGTCAGGTGGTGCAATATGACTTAGAGGTGAAAGCCAGTACAGAGGAGTGGTCCTGATTCAACCTGATATTATCCTCATCGCCGAATTCAATTGGACATCAATCTGCTTCACATGTGGACTGTTAAGCCACACCGGAGCACAGTATTCAGCAGCTGAATAGACAAGTTCTAAAGCAGAAGATCGTAGTGTTGTTGCTGTAGCTCCCCATGTGGTTCCACATAACTTCTGCAAGATGTTATTGCGTGATCTTAGTTTTGCTGCAGTGTTCTGCAGGTGCTTCTTGAAGGACAAAGTCCTATCGAGAGTAACGCGTAAATATTTTGGAAAATGTTGATGATGGAGGACTTTCTCATTAAAGATGACATTCGGCTTTGTATTTGCCAACCTGTTGTTTAAATGGAAGCAACTAACTTCAGTCTTACTAGGATTCGGTGTTAGTCTCCATTTCTTGAAATATTCATTCAAAATGCTTAGATCTGAGGAAAGAATTTGTTCGCTCTTCTCAAGGGTTCTTTGTTGAGTTGCCAAAGCCAGGTCATCTGCATAAATGAATTTTCTCGACTGCGTTAAAGGGAGGTCTGATGTGTACAAGTTAAAGAGCACTGGAGCTAAAACGGAACCTTGTGGGAGTCCATTGTTCAGTTTCTTTTGCAACTACAACAAGTAAGACATCTTGGTTACAACAAATTAATAAATAAATATACAACAATAAGGAGAGCAGCTGAAACAAGTCAGGAGATCGCAGGTTTGAATCCAGGCACTGGCAGCGGCCATCCTGAGTGTGCTTCTTGCACTGGGTCGGCAAGGATTTTTCAATTTCAATGTATTTACTAATTACTAATATAATATAGTTAATGTATGTCCACCCCTTATCATTCCCGTTTTCAACGGGTTTGGGGATGACATGCGATGAAAGTCTATATAGTGGATGGTTTTTACGGCCAGATGGCCTTCCTGATGCCAACGTCATGCGAGAAATTAATGGGAGATGAAATGAATGAAGATGAATGAAATTGGGCAAGGATGTGGAAGGAAGCGGCCATAAGGTACCGTCCCAGCATTTGCCTGGAGTTGAAAATGAGAAACCATAGAAAACCATTTTAAGGACGACCGACGGTGGGTTTCGAACCCATGTCTACCGAGCCCGCAGATAGTTTGGCCCTGTGGCCTAGCGCTGCTCGTTAGCGAGCGTAGCTACCGCTGTCGGTAATAATATTATAATATCATCAATGATATAATAATTATAAGAAATAGGAGAAGAATCTAAAGTAATAAAATAAAAATATAATAATAATAATAATAATAATAATAATAATAATAATAATAATAATAATAATAATAATATTAATAATAATAATCATAATTATCAGAAGAAGTAGAAGATAGAAGAAGAAGGGTAGGAAGAAGAAGTAGAGGCAGAAGAAGGAGAAGGAGAACAAGAAGAAGAAGGAGAAGAACAAGGAGAAGTAGAAGAAGTAGAAGGAGAAGTAGAAGAAGAAGTAGAAGTAGTAGAAGATGAAGTAGAAGAAGAAGGAGAAGATGAAGTAGAAGTAGTAGAAGATGAAGTAGAAGAAGAAGTAGAATAAGAAGAAGAAGGAGAATCGAAAGTAACAAAATAACAAGATAATGATAGGAAGAAGAAGTAGTAGAGGAATCAAAAATATTAAAATAAGAAGATAATAATAAAGCCCATTCAAAATCCGATACTCGTTTGCGCCGGGAATCGAACCCGCTTTATTCACCTCACCGGGGAAGCTATAGGGTTGGCAACACTGAGTGACAAGCGCCAAGTGAGAGAAGATGATATATTAGAAGTGAGCAATTTGTAGCTGGAATGTGAAGTACCTGTGTGGCACAGGAAGTCTCGAAACAAACTGTTCCTAGCTCCCACCTTGTCATCTTACTCCAAACAGAGCTGCCAACATTGACATCATTCACGCTGTAGTAACGTAGCAGTTGGACAAGAGAATAAATAATCATTTCAATTTCATTTTATCTCTACGTAGTATAAAACAAAGTCCCCGATTCTTGGATGTCACGGGTAATCTCGAGAACCACTGGATGGATTTAGATGCGGTTTTCACCATTCTGTAAAGGATATCTCGAGGAAGGTTTCTGTAGAAAAACATTCATTTATAACCAAAGAAAGCCGAGCAGTAACGATTTCGGTGAAAAAGTCGAAGAAAAACCTGTAGTCCTTGCGTCTTTTACGCTTACGCTGGGAAAATCGTTAAAAATATCTATATACTATGAGTGTAAGAATTGTTCAGCATGAAAAGTTCTACAAAGAAGTCCGGGACAGCGTATCTCTATCTTTAATACATCGCCCACTATAAGTGTTTTTACGACCGGGTGAGTTAGCCGTGGTCGTTACGGCGTGCTGTAGGAAGTCGCTCACATCCGGGAGGCGAGGAGGTTCGAATAGCCCCCGCCGACAACCTTGAAGATGGTCTTCTGTGGTTTCCCATCTTCCTTCCAGGCAAATGCCGGGGTTGGTCCCTAACTATAGGCCACAGCCGCTACCTTCCAATTCCTCGTCCTTACATTCAAACTTTCCTCCCCAGACAACACTCCACACGGTACTTGTTGCTCACCTCATGGGTGTCCGCATTGAAATCTGGCTGGCCGAACATGTCCTCGGACACTCCCGTCATTAAAAGTTATACGCTAAAAAAAAAGTGTTTTTACGTTTTCATTTCTTCCAACAATCTCCATTCAGTGGAGATTTAAATTAATAGCTTTGGAGCGAGTGAGCCTATCACCCCAGCTTCGGCCAGTATCAAACTGTCAAGTAGTGTCGAGTTGAGACTTCAGTTTGGAGTTTCGCTGTTCACCTCAGCTTTTCTGAATTGCGTCTGGGATCTGCCGTCCGTGCGCCTTTTAAGCTTATGCTGAGTAAATTGTTAAAATTGTTAAGAAGATACCGGCGGAAGCTGGGGCGGGTTGCTAGTTATTCAAAATTATTGACACTACATTATTGTGATATGTCTCACGAATCTGACGGCAAGTCCAGTACATATTGTATTCCAATACAAGAGTGCATGCAAAAGAGATGTTAAATTATTATTAATAATAATAATAATAATAATAATAATAATAATAATATAGAGTATATACAGTACTGTTAATATAATAATAATAATAATAATAATAATAATAATAATAATAATAATAATAATAATAATAATAATAATAATAACGTCTGTCTATTTCCTTATTATTCCCATTTACAACGAGGACGGAGATGGAATGCGATGAAGGTCTTTGTAGCGTGTGATTTATTTGCGGCCAGATGCCCTTCCTGACCCAACCTCATGAGAGGAGTAAAAGAGAATTGAAGATGAATGGAACTGAGCAAGGAGATGGGAGGATGCGACCATGGCCTTTTAGAAGGTAACGGCGCAGAATTTTCCTGGAATTTAAAATGAAGAAACCTCGGAAAACCATTCTAAAGATGGTCGACGTGACGGGGGGGGGGGGGGGGGGGAGGGGGGTTCGAACTCTCGTCTACCGAGTCCGCAGGTAGCCTGGCTGCTTGGCCTAGCACAGGGCATTTAGTGAGGGTAGCTACCACTATCGGCAATAAAAATAAAAATAATAAAACAAAATAACAAAAATAAAATAACAAAATATAAAAATTAAATTAAAAATCAAATAACACTAAAAATTAAAAGAATAATGAAATAAAAAATAAATTTTAATATATTAAAATTACAATTAAAATAAAAGTAAAGATACAAAATATAATAAATTAAAAAAAGATTTAAATTAAAAAAATAAAACAATAAAAATCAAAATTATAAAGAATTAAAATAAATAGAAACAAAAAATTAAAAATGAAAAAAATGAAAAAAATAAAAATAAGGGAAATATAAAAATAAATGTAAAATTTAAAAAATTAAAATAATTTTTCTTAAGTTAAATGTAAAATAAAAATATATAAAAATGAAAGAAATAAAAAATAGAAGGAAGAACTATGCAGCCTATTTTCATATATCCTACTTATGTTAATTGCCACTATCAGCATACAAGATTTCAGTTTGATTGCTGTAATAGATTCGTAGATATTGAGAACCGACTAAATATTTCGAATGGTCGCCATGTTGAACTTTTTATACGTAGGTCCTAGAGTTATGTACTGTTACATGAAAATTATTGTGTACGTGTAGCATTCAAACTTCAATCGCATGATTAGGACACAAGAAGTAACAACGAGATTTTAAAATTTCGCACAGCTGCCATCTTTTGGTTATGGAAACAATTGAGAAAAGTTAGATGCCAGTGGATTGATATTCGTATAAGGATTTACTGTACCCAGTTTCACTGCACTCGGATGGTTAAATTGCGAGAAACGTCCATGTGAATATTTATACTTCACGTCGCCACCATGTTGGATTTGTGAACACCAGGTTATTGAAAGTCCTATAGGTGAACTTATGTTCATAGCCCCTATGAACATAAAATATTCAGTTTGATTGCTATAACAGATTCGTAGATATTCAGAGCCGTCTAAATATTTCGGATGGTCGCCATGTTGGATTGTTAAATATTATTAATAATAATAATAATAATAATAATGTTATTGGTTTTACGTCCCTTCAAATACCCTGGCTTTTAGAGACGCCGGGGTGCCGGAATTTTGCCCCGAAGGGGATCTTTAACGTGCCAGTAAATGTACTGACACGGCTCCCTCACATTTGCGCCCCCTCAGATGCCAGCTGACTGCGCCAGGTTTCGAACCTGCAGCCTTGGGCTCAGCCAGCGAGAACGTTACCCCTGAGTCACGCAGCCAGACAGGATTGTTAAATGTATAGGCCACAGAGTCATGTACCATTAAAGGAAAATTATTGCATAGGTTCATTATTCAAACTTTAACTTCGATCGCATGATTACGACACAAGAAATAAAAACTTAATTTTAAAATTTCGCACAGCCGCCATCTTGAGGTTACGTAAACAATTGAAATAAATTAGATACCAGTTTTACAATGTGTATAAACATTTCCTGTACCAAGTTTCATTGCGTTTAGAACATTAAATCGCGAGAAAGTTCTATTTAAAATTTTCAAATTCGCTTGGCCGCCATGCTCGTTTTTTAGTTAACCGGTGTTTGAAAATCTTATAGATGAACTTCTAGTAGTGCCCTTTATCTCCGTACAAAATTTCAGGGTGATACCGCTAATAGTTTCAGAGATATAGAATGCCGGTGAAATATTTCGCACAGCCACTATCTTGTGGTTATGTAAATAATTGAACGAAGCTAGATGTCGGTGTATTACAATGTGTATAAGCATATACTCTACCAATTTTTATTACGTTTGGTTGGTTAAATAGCTAGAAACGTCTATTTAAACGTCGCAACTTCGCTTGGCCGCCATGTTGGTTTTGTAGTTACCAGCTTTTCAAGAGTCACATAGGTGAACTTGTAGTAGTTCCGTTTATCACCGTAAAAATTCCAGGGTGATATCGGTAATAGTTTGAGAAATATTGAATGCTGGTGTAATATTTCGCACAGCCGCCATGTTGGATTGGAGAGATGTAACAAAATTTGAAGGGCACGGTCGGGGTCGCCCGGAATAGTGCTATGAACTTACCGAGTTTCATTGAAATCGCTCCAGCCGTTTAGAATTTATTAGGGACACACACACACACGAATCACACACACACACACGCACACACACACGGACAAAAGGTGATCTCATAAGCCTATTTTTTCAAAATTGAAAATAGGCTAAAAATAAGAAATTATAACTAAAGACAAAAGTAAAATAAAATAAAAATTAATAAATTAAATTAAAAAAATTAAAATAAAATGTTTAAAAATTAAAAAAACCCACTAAAACTGATAAAGTATACACAAAATAAAATAAATAAAAAAACATAAAAAATAAAAAATAAAAACCGGTAATAATGTTAATAATAATAATAATACTGCATTTTCATTTGATACTGTGGTTTGGCTTTCAGTGACCGGGTCGCTTACATCTGATGAGAATGGGGGAGGACGAATTACCTTAGAAGTAATTCTATAGAGGGTAAGAGAAGCAGAGGTAAACTTATGAGGCAATGATTAGATTCAGTGTGAGAGGTGAGAAGCAGAGTGTTTACTGCTCACTTGGGTGTGAATAGCATTTGTCTGATAACCTGTTTCACTGTGATGTCTGTACTAGAGCGTGTAATTGTAATGGCGGTAGAATTTTGGGCAGGAAATGGCCGTGGCCTTATGTTAGGAACCATCCCAACATTTGCCTGGAGTAGAATTGGGGAAACCACGGAAAACCACTTCCAGGATGGCTGAGGTAGGAATCGAAAAAGCTTCTTCTCAGTTTTGCCTCACAAGGCTGAGGAGTGTACCCCAGGGTCCAGCACTCGGACCGGAATTAAATTTCTTGGCTTAGCCGGGAATCGAACCCAGGCCTCCACGGTGACAACCAAGAGTGCTAGCCACTACGCAAAGAGGCAGACTACTTGTTCGCAAACTGAGGCTTGCAGACTGGACGCTGAAAGGCAACACAAACTTAAATAAAACAACTTAAAAATGACAGTCAACACAGAAACACAGGTTATCAGACCATCTCACCAAGCACACGGGGCTGGTGACTAAGATGTCCCAAACAGAGGCACAGTAGATAGGCTGTGCCTGTTAGATTAGCACTTTCATTGATAGGCCTATTGACCCACTAAAGGACTTCCTAAAGTGTGCCAACTGTTTGAAAACTAACACCCTGTAGCAGATCCACCTTGTGGCGGCTGTACACACTAATGACAGATCTCCGCAACCTGCTGTAGTAGTAGTTAGATCGTTTTTCCATTACAAAACAAAACAAAAAAACACACAACAATAAAAAGAGAGGACGAGGAATAAATAAAAAGAAGACGGGGGTCTTTTAGTTGGTTCACTTTCCCATCACGCGGCGGCGCTGAGATCGTGGCTTGTTATCACGTCTGCCTGTGTTCACTTGTTTTCTTGTTGTGGCGGGAAACCTGCAATGTCACGGTCATGACCGAGTTGAGCTCCGAGATGAAGATTTCGGGAACACACCAATCAGAATGACCGACAAATTGTGTGCGGCGGCTTTGGAACAAGGCGTTATGTCCACCCACCATGGCGTCCTTCACAGGAGGGGCCATGATCACTGCTGAATATTTCAAGTACACTTAAGGGGGCCATGATCGCTGTCGTATCTAACATGCACCCTTAAGGAGGACATGAACATTGCTGTATCTAACATACACCCTTCAGGAGGCCATAAACATTGCTATATCTAACATACACCCTTCAGGGGGCCATGAACATTGCTGTATCTAACATACACCCTTCAGGAGGCCATGAACATTGCTGTATCTAACATACACCGTTCAGGAGGCCATGAACATTACTGTATCTAACATACACCATTCAGGGGGCCATGAACATTACTGTATCTAACGTACACCCTTCAGGGGGCCATGAACATTACTGTATCTAACATACTCCCTTCAGGAGGCCATGAACATTGCTGTATCTAACATACACCCTTCAGGAGGCCATGAACATTACTGTATCTAACATACACCCTTCAGGGGTCCATGAACATTGCTGTATCTAACATACACCATTCAGGAGGCCATGAACATTACTGTATCTAACATACACCCTTCATGGGGCCATGAACACTGCTGCATCTAACATACACCATTCAGGGTGCCATGAACATTACCGTATCTAACATACACCCTTCACGAGGCCATGGACACTACTGTATCTAACATACACCCTTCAGGGTACCATGAACACTGCTCTAACATACACCCTTCAGGGGGACATGAACGTTGCTGTATCTAACATACACCCTTCAGGGGACCATGAACATTACCGTATCTAACATACACCCTTCAGGAGTCCATGAACGTTACTGTATCTAACATACACCCTTCAGGGGGCCATGAACATTGCTGTATCTAATACACACCCTTCAGGGGCCAAGACCATTACTGTATCTATAATAGACCCTTCAGGAGGCCATGAACATTGCTGTATCTAACATACACCGTTCAGGAGGCCATGAACATTACTGTATCTAACATACACCATTCAGGGGGCCATGAACATTACTGTATCTAACGTACACCCTTCAGGGCGCCATGAACATTACTGTATCTAACATACTCCCTTCAGGAGGCCTTGAACATTGCTGTATCTAACATACACCCTTCAGGAGGCCATGAACATTACTGTATCTAACATACACCCTTCAGGGGTCCATGAACATTGCTGTATCTAACATACACCATTCAGGAGGCCATGAACATTACTGTATCTAACATACACCCTTCATGGGGCCATGAACACTGCTGCATCTAACATACACCATTCAGGGTGCCATGAACATTACCGTATCTAACATACACCCTTCAGGAGGCCATGGACACTACTGTATCTAACATACACCCTTCAGGGTACCATGAACACTGCTCTAACATACACCCTTCAGGGGGACATGAACGTTGCTGTATCTAACATACACCCTTCAGGGGACCATGAACATTACCGTGTCTAACATACACCCTTCAGGAGTCCATGAACGATACTGTATCTAACATGCACCCTTAAGAAGGCCATGAACATTGCTGTATCTAACATACACCCTTCAGGAGGCCATAAACATTGCTGTATCTAACATACACCCTTCAGGGGGCCATGAACATTGCTGTATCTAACATACACCCTTCAGGAGGCCATGAACATTGCTGTATCTAACATACACCGTTCAGGAGGCCATGGACATTACTGTATCTAACATACACCATTCAGGGGGCCATGAACATTACCGTGTCTAACATACACCCTTCAAGGGGCCATAAACATTGCTGTATCTAACATACACCCTTCAGGAGGCCATGGACATTGCTGTATCTAACATACACCCTTCAAGGGGCCATGAACACTACTGTATCTAACATACACCCTTCAGGGGGCCATGAACATTGCTGTATCTATTATACACCCTTCAGGGGGCCACGAACATTGCTGTATCAAACATACACCCTTCATGGGGCCATGAACACTGCTGTATCTAACATACACCATTCAGGGTGCCATGAACATTACCGTATCTAACATACACCCTACAGGAGGCCATGGACACTACTGTATCTAACATACACCCTTCAGGGTACCATGAACACTGCTCTAACATACACCCTTCAGGGGGACATGAACGTTGCTGTATCTAACATACACCCTTCATGGGACCATGAACATTACCATATCTAACATACACCCTTCAGGAGTCCATGAACATTGCTGTATCTAATACACACCCTTCAGGGGCCAAGACCATTACTGTATCTATAATACACCCTTCAGGAGGCCATGAACATTGCTGTATCTAACATACACCGTTCAGGAGGCCATGAACATTACTGTATCTAACATACACCATTCAGGGGGCCATGAACATTACTGTATCTAACGTACACCCTTCAGGGCGCCATGAACATTACTGTATCTAACATACTCCCTTCAGGAGGCCATGAACATTGCTGTATCTAACATACACCCTTCAGGAGGCCATGAACATTACTGTATCTAACATACACCCTTCAGGGGTCCATGAACATTGCTGTATCTAACATACACCATTCAGGAGGCCATGAACATTACCGTATCTAACATACACCCTTCAGGAGGCCTTGGACACTACTGTATCTAACATACACCCTTCAGGGTACCATGAAAACTGCTCTAACATACACCCTTCAGGGGGACATGAACGTTGCTGTATCTAACATACACCCTTCAGGGGACCATGAACATTACCGTGTCTAACATACACACTTCAGGAGGCCATGAACATTACTGTATCTAACATACACCTTTCAAAAGGCCATGAACATTGCTGTACCTAATATAAACCCTTCAGGGGGCCATGACCGGGTGAGTTAGCCGTGGTGGTTACGGCATGACTGATGGCAGTCGCTCACATCCGGGAGGCGAGGAGGTTCGAATCCCCTCGCCGGCAACCTTGAAGATGGTTTTCTGAGGTTTCCCATCTTCCATCCAGGCATTTGCGGTGGTTGGTCCATAACTATAGGCCACAGCCGCTACCTTCCAACTCCTGAGTCTTTACATTCCAACTTCCCTCCTTCCCTCCCCAACGGTACTTGTAGCTCAACCATTGGGTGTCCGTGTCGAAGCAGCTACAAAACTGGCGAGCCGAACTTGTCCTCGGACATTCCCGGCACTAAAACCCATACGCAAAAAAAAAAAAAAAAAAAAAAAAGGGGGGGGGGGGCGGCATGAACATTGCTGAATATAATATACACCCTTCAGGAGGCCATGAACACTACAGTATCTAACATACACCTTTCAGGGGGCCATCAACATTGCTGTAACTAACATACACCCTTCAGGGGGCCATGAACATTGCTGTATCTAACATACACCCTTCAGGGGGACACGAACATTGCTGTATCTAACATACACCCTTCAGGGGGCCATGAACATTGCTGTATCTAACATACACCCTTCAGGAGGCCTAGAGCATTGCTGTATTTAACATACACCCATTCAGGAGGCCGTCAACATTGCTGTATCTAACATACACCATTCAGGGGGCCATGAATACTACTGTATCTAACATACACCCTTCAGGTGGTCATGAGCATTGCTGTATCTAACATACACACTTCAGGGGGCAATGAACATTGCTGTATCTAACATACACCCTTCAGGGGGCCACGAACGTCGCTGTAACTAACATACACATTTCAGGGGGACAGGAACAATACTGTATCTAACATACGAACTTCAGGGGCCGTGACCATTACTGTATCTAACATACACCCTTCAGGAGGCCATCAACATTGCTGTGTTTAACATACACCCTTCAGGGGGCCATGCACACTACCCTATCTAACATAAGCCCTTCAGGAGGCCATCAACATTGCTGTATCGAACATACACCGTTCAGGGGGCCATGAACACTACTGTATCTAACATACACCCTTCAGGGGCCATGAACATTACTGTATCTAACATACACCTTTCAGGGGGCCTTGATCACTACCGTATCTAACATACACCCTTCAGGGGGCCATGAACATTGCTGTATCTAACATACACCATTCAGAGGGCCATGAACATTGCTGTATCTAACATACACCCTTCAGGGGGCCATAAACACTACTGCATCTAACATACACCCTTCAGGGGGCCATGAGCACTACCGTATCTAACATACACCCTTCAGGGGGCCATTAACATTGCTGTATCTTACATACACCCTTCATGAGGCCATGAACATGGCTGTATCTAACATACACCCTTCAGGGAGCCATGAACACTACCGTATCTACCATACACCCTTCACGAGGCCATGAACATTGCAGTATCTAACATACACCCTTCAGGGGCCATGAACACTACCGTATGTAACATACAGCCTTCACGGGGTATTTTTTTTGTTAGCGTATGGCTTTTAGTGCCGGGAGTGTCCGAGAACATGTTCGGTTCGCCAGTTTTTGTAGCTGCTTCGAGACGGACACCCAATGGGTGAGCTACAAGTACCGCTGGGGAGGGAAGGAGGGAAGTTGGAATGTAAGGACGAGGAGTTGGAAGATAGCGGCTGTGGCCTATAGTCAGGGACCAACCCCGGCATTTGCCTGGTAGGAAGATGGGAAACCACAGAAGACCATCTTCAAGGTTGCCGGCGGGGGGATTCGAAACTCCTCGCCTCCCGGATATGAGCGACTGCCATCAGTCATGCCGTAACCACCACGGCTAACTCACTCGGGGGGCAATGAACACTACCGAATCTCACATAAACCCTTCAGGGGGCCATGAACATTGCTGTATCTAACATATACCATTCAGAGGGCCATGAACACTACCGTATCTCACATACACCCTTCAGGGCGCCATGAACATTGCTGTATCTAACATACACCCCTCTGGGAGCCATGAACATTTCTGTATCTAACATACCCCCTACAGGGAGCCATGAAATTTGCTCTATCTAACATACACACTTCAGGGGTCTATGAACATTGCTGTATCCAACATACACCCTTCAGGAGGCCATAGACATTGCTGTATCTAACATACACCATTCAGGGGGCCGTGAACACTACTTTATCTAACATACACGCTTCAGGGTGCTATGAACATTGCTGTATCTGACATACACACTTCAGGGGCCATGAACATTGCTGTATCTAACATACACCATTCAGGGGGCCATGAACATTACCGTGTCTAACATACACCCTTCAAGGGGCCATAAACATTGCTGTATCTAACATACACCCTTCAGGAGGCCATGGACATTGCTGTATCTAACATACACCCTTCAAGGGGCCATGAACACTACTGTATCTAACATACACCCTTCAGGAGGCCATGAATACTACTGTATTTAACATTCACCCTTCAGGGGGCCATGAACACTGCTGTATCTAACATACACACTTCAGGGTGCCATGAACATTACCGTATCTAACATACACCCTTCAGGAGGCCATGAACACAACTGTATTTAACATACACCCTTCAGGGTACCATGAACACTGCTGTATCTAACATACACCATTCAGGGGGATATGAACGTTGCTGTATCAAACATACACATTTCAGGGGGTCATGAACACTACCGTATCTAACATACACTCTTCAGGGGCCGTGCAATTTGCTGTACCTAACATACACCCTTCAGGGGGCCATGAACATTACCGTATCTAATATACAGCCTTCAGGAGGCCATGAACATTACTGTATCTAACATACACCATTCAGGGGGCCATGAACGTTACCGTGTCTAACATACACCCTTCAAGGGGCCATAAACATTGCTGTATCTAACATACACCCTTCAGGAGGCCATGGACATTGCTGTATCTAACATACACCCTTCAAGGGGCCATGAACACTACTGTATCTAACATACACCCTTCAGGAGGCCATGAATACTACTGTATTTAACATACACCCTTCAGGGGGCCATGAACACTGCTGTATCTAACATACACACTTCAGGGTGCCATGAACATTACCGTATCTAACATACACCCTTCAGGAGGCCATGAACACAACTGTATTTAACATACACCCTTCAGGGTACCATGAACACTGCTGTATCTAACATACACCATTCAGGGGGATATGAACGTTGCTGTATCAAACATACACATTTCAGGGGGTCATGAACACTACCGTATCTAACATACACTCTTCAGGGGCCGTGCAATTTGCTGTACCTAACATACACCCTTCAGGGGGCCATGAACATTACCGTATCTAATATACAGCCTTCAGGAGGCCATGAACATTACTGTATCTAACATACATCCTTCAGGGGACCATGAACATTGCTGTATCTAATATACACCTTACAAGGGGCCATGAACATTCCTGAATCTAATATACTCCCTTCAGAAGGCCATGAACACTACGGTATCGAACATACACCATTCAGGGGGCCATGAACATTGCTCTAACTAACATACACCCTTCAGGGGTTCATGAACATTGCGTAATATAACATTCACCCTTCAGGAGGCCTCGAGCATTGCTGTATTTAAAATACACCCTACAGGGGGCCATGAACATTAATGTATCTAACATACACCTTTCAGGGGGCCATGAACGTTGCTGTATCTAACATACACCCTTCAGGGGGACAGGAACATTACTGTATCTAACATACACACTTCAGGGGCCGTGATCATTACTGTATCTAAAATAAACCCTTCAGGGGGCCATGAACATTACTGTATCTAATATACATCCTTCAGGGGGCCATGAACATTGCTGAATCTAATATACACCCTTCAGAAGGCCATGAACACAACCGTATCTAACATACCACTTTCAGGGGGCCATGAGTATTGCTGTAGCTAACATACACCCTTCAGGGGGCCATGGACATTGCTGTATCTAACTTACACCATTCAGAGGGCCATGAACACTACCGTATCTAACATACGCAATTCAGGAGGCCTTGAACATTGCTCTATCTTACATACAACCTTCAAGAGGCCATGGACATTGCTGTATCTAACATACACCATTCAGGGGGCCGTGAACATTACTGTATCCAAAATAAACCCTTCAGGGGGCCATGAACATTGCTGTATCTAACATACACACTTCAGGGGCCATGAAGATTGCTGTATCTAATATACACCCTTCAGGCGGCAATGGACATTGCTGTATCTAACATACACCGTTCAGGGGGCCATGAACACTACTGTATCTAACATACACCCTTCAGGAGGCCATGAACAATGCTGTATCTAACATACACCCTCCAGGGGGCCGTGAACATTGCTGTATCAAACATACACCCTTCAGGGGGCCATGAACACTGCTGTGTCTAGCATACACCTTTCAGGGTGCCATGAACATTACCGTATCTAACATACACCCATCAGGAGGCCATGAAATATACTGTATCTAACATAAACCCTTCAGGGTACCATGAACACTGCTGTATCTGACATACACACTTCAGCGTGCCATGAACACTACCGTAATTACATACACTCTTCAGGGGCCATGAACATTCTGTATCTTACATACACCCTTCACGGGGACACAAACATTGCTGTATCTAACATACACCCTTCAGGGGGCCATGCACATTGCTGTATATAACATACACCCTTCAGGGGGCCATGGACATTAATGAATCTAACATACACCCTTCAGGGGGCCATGCACATTGCTGTATATAACATACACCCTTCAGGGGGCCATGGACATTACTGTATCTAACATACACCCTTCAGGGGCCGTGATCATTACTGTATCTAACATACACCCTTCAGGAGGCCATGAACAATGCTGAATCTAATATACACCCTTCAGGAGGCCATGAACACTACCGTATCTAACATACACGTTTCAGGGGTTCATGAACATTGCTGTAACTAACATACACCCTTCAGGGGAACATTGCTGTAACTAACATACACCAATCAGGGGGACAGGAACTTTACTGTATCTAACATACACACACACTTCAGGGGCCGTGACCATTACTGCATCTAACATACACCATTCAGGAGGCCATGAACATTGCTGTATCTAACATACACCATTCAGGGGCCCTGAGCCTAACTGTATCTAACATACACCCTTCAGGGGAACATTGCTGTAACTATTATACACCATTCAGGGGGACAGGAAAATTACTGTATCTAACATACACACTTCAGGGGCCGTGACCATTACTGTATCTAACATACACCCTTCAGGGGGCCATGAACATTGCTGTAACTAACATACACCATTCAGGGGGACAGGAACTTTACTGTATCTAACATACTCACTTCAGGGGCCGTGACCATTACTGCATCTAACATACACCCTTCAGGGGGCCATGAACATTGCTGTATCTAACATACACCATTCAGAAGGACACGAATACTACCGTATCTAACATACACCCTTCAGGAGGCCATGAACATTGCTGTATCGAACGTAAACCTCTCAGGGGGCCATGGACACCAGCGTATCTAACATAAACTATTCAGGGGCCATGCACATTGCTGTATCCAACATACACTCTTCACGGGGACACGAACATTGGTGTATCTAAATTTCACCCTTCAGGGGGTCATGAACATTACTGTATCTAACATACACCCTTCAGGAGGCCATGAACATTGCTGTATCTAACATACACCATTCAGGGGGCCATGAACACTACTGTATCTAACATACACTCTTCAGGTGGCCATGAACATTGCTGTATTTACCGTACACCCTTCAGGGCGCCATGAACATTGCTGTATCAAACATACACCCTTCATGGGGCCATGAACACTGCTGTATCTAACATACACCATTCAGGGTGCCATGAACAATACCGTATCTAACATACACCGTTCAGGAGGCCATGAACACAACCGTATCTAACATACACCCTTCAGGGTACCTTGAACACTGCTGTATCTAACATACACCCTTCAGGGGGACAAGAACGTTGCTGTACCTAACATGCACCCTTCAGGGGGCCATGAACATTACCGTATCTGACATACACCCTTCAGGAGTCCATGAACATAACTGAATCTAACATACACCCTGCAGGGGGCCATGAACATTGCTGTATCTAATATACACACTTCAGGGGCCATTACCATTACTGTATCTATAATACACCCTTCAAGAGGCCATGAACATTGCTGTATCTAACATACACCCTTCAGGGGGCCATGAACCTTACTGTATCTAATATAGACCCTTCAGGGGATATGAACATTGCAGTATCTAACACACACCTTTCAGGGGGCCATGCACACTAACCTATCTAACATACACCCTTCAGGAGACCATGAACATTAATGTATCTAACATGAACCATTCAGGGGGCCATGAACACTACTGTATCTAACATACACCCTTCAAGGGGCCATGAACATTGCTGTATCTAACATACACCATTCAGGGGGCCATGAACATGGCTGTATCAAACATAGACCCTCCATGGGGCCATGAACACTGCTGTATCTAACATACTCAATTCAGGGGGCCATAAACATTGCTGTATCTATCATACGCCCTTCAGGGGGCCATAACACTACCGTATCTAACATACACCCTTCCGGGGGCCATGATCACTACCGTATCTAACATACACTCTACAGGTGGCCATGAATATTGCTGTTTCTAACATACACCATTCAGAGGGCCATGAACACAACCGTATCTAACATACACCCTTCCTGGGGCCATGAACATTGCTGTTTCTAACATACACCCTTCAGGGGGACACGAATATTGTTGTATCTAACTTACACCCTTCAGGGGGCCATGAACATCGCTGTAACTAACATACACCCATCAGGGGGCCATGAACATTGCTATATCTAACATACACCCTTCAGGGGGCCATGGACGTTGCTGTAACTAACGTACACCTTTCAGTGGGCCAGGAACATTGCTGTATCTAACATACACCTTTCAGGGGGCCACGAACATCGCTGTAACTAACATACACCTTTCAGGGGGACAGGAACAATACTGTATCTAACATACACACTTCAGGGGCCGTGACCATTACTGTATCTAACATACACCCTTCAGGAGGCCATCAACACTGCTGTATCAAACATACACCCATCAGGGGGCCATTAACATTACTGTATTTAACATACACCCTTCAGGAGGCCATGCACACTACCTTATCTATCATAAACCCTTCAGGAGGCCATCAACATTGCTGTATCGAACATACACCGTTCAGGGGGCCATGAACACTACTGTATCTAACATACACCCTTCAGGGGCCATGAGCACTACCGTATCTAACATACACCCTTCTGGTGGCCATGAACATAGCTGTATCTAACATACACCCTTCAGGAGGCCATGAACATTGCTGTATATAACATACACCCTTCAGGGGGCCATGAACACTACCGTATCTAACATACACCCTTCACGAGGCCATGAACATTGCTGTATCTAACATACACCCTTCAGGGGCCACGAACACTACCGTATCTAACATACCGCCTTCTGGGGGCAATGAACACCACCGTATCTCACATAAACCATTCAGGGGCCATGAAAATTGCTGTATCTAACATCTACCATTCAGAGGGCCATGAACACTACCGTATCTAACATACACCCTTCAGGGTGCCATGAACATTTTTGTATCAAACATACACCCTTCAGGGAGCCACGAACATAGCTGTATCTAACATACATCCTACAGGGAGCCATGAAATTTTCTGTATCTAACATACACACTTCAGCGGGCCATGAACATTGCTGTATCCAACATAAACCCTTCAGGAGGCCATGGACATTGCTGTATCTAACATACACCATTCAGGGGGCCGTGAACACTACTGTATCTAGCATACACACTTCAGGGGCCATGAACATTGCTGTATCTAACATTCACCCTTCAGGAGGCCATGGACATTGCTGTATCTAACATACACCCTTCAGGGGGCCATGAACACTATTGTATATAACATACACCCTTCAGGAGGCCATGAACATTGCTGTATCTAACATACACCCTCCAGGGGGCCATGAACATTGCTGTTTCAAACATACTCCCTTCAGGGGTCCATGAACACTGCTGTATCAAACATGCACCCTTCAGGGTGCCATGAACATTACCGTATCTAACATACACCCTTCAGCAGGCCATGAATACTACTGTATTTAACATACATCCTTCAGGGGGCCATGAACACTGCTGTTTCTCACATACACCATTCAGGGTGCCATGAACATTACCGTATCTACCATTCACCCTTCAGGAGGCCATGAACAATACTGTATTTAACATACACCCTTCAGGGAACCATGAACACTGCTGTTTATAACATACACCATTCAGGGGGACATGAACGTTGCTGTATCAAACATACACATTTCAGGGGGGTCATGAACACTACCGTATCTAGCATACACTCTTCAGGGGCCATGCAATTTGCTGTATCTAACTTACACCCTTCAGGGGGGCATGAACATTACCGTATCTAACATACAGCCTTCAAGAGGCCATGAACATTACTGTATCTAACATACACCCTTCAGGGGACCATGGACATTGCTGTATCTAATATACACCTTACAAGGGGCCATTAATAAGGCTGAATCTAATATACTCCCTTCAGGAGGCCATGAACACTACGGTATCTAACATACACCTTTCAGGGGGCCATGAATATTGCTGTATCTAACATACACTCTTCAGGAGGCTTAGAGCATTGCTGTATTTAACATACACCCTTCAGGGGGCCATGAACATTAATGTATCTATTATACACCATTCAGGGGGCCATGAACATTGCTGTATCTAACATACCCCCTCAGGGGGACAGGAACATTACTGTATCTAACATACACACTTCAGGGGGTGTGATCATTACTGTATCTAACATAAACCCTTCAGGAGGCCATGAACATCACTGTATCTAATATACATCCTTCAGGGGGCCATGAACATTGCTGAATCTAACATACACCCTTCAGGAAGCCATGGACATTGCTGTATCTAACATACACCATTCAGAGGGCCATGAACACTACCGTATCTAACATACACCCTTCAGGGGGCCATGAACATTGCTGTATCTAACATACACCCTTCAGGAAGCCATGGACATTGCTGTATCTAACATACACCATTCAGGGGGCCGTGAACACTACTGTATCTAAAATAAACCCACCAGGGGGACATGAACACTGCTGTATCTAACATACACACTTCAGGGGCCATGAACATTGCTGTATCTAATATACACCCTTCAGGGTGCCATGGACATTGCCGTATCTAACATACACCCTTCAGGAGGCCATGAACACTACTGTATCTAACATACACCCGTCAGGGTACCATGAACACTGCTGTATCTAACATACACCCTTCAGGAGGACATGAACGTTGCTGTATCTAACATACACACTTCAGAGGGCCATGAACACTACCGTATCTAACATACACTCATCAGGGGCCATGCACATTTCTGTATCTAACATACACCCTTCACGGGGACATGAACATTGCTGTATCTAACATACACCTTCAGGGGGCCATGAAAATTGCTGTATCTAACATACACCCTTCATGGGGACAGGAACATTACTGTATCTAACATACACACTTCAGGGGCCGTGATCATTACTGTATCTAACATACACCCTTCAGGAGGCCATGAAAATTGCTGTATCTAATATACACCCTTCTGGGGGCCATGAACATTGCTGAATCTAATATACACCCTTCAGGAGGACATGAACACTACCGTATCTAACATACATCTTTCAGGGGGCCATGAACATTGCTGTAACTAACGCACACACTTCAGGGGGCCATTAGCATTGCTGTAACTAACGTACACCATTCAGGGGGTCAGGAACATTACTGTATCTAACGTACACTCTTCAGGGGCCGTGACCATTACTGCATCTAACATACATTCTTCAGGAGGCCATGAACATTGCTGTATCTAACATACACCATTCAGGGGGCCATGAACCTTACTGTATCTAACATACACCCCTCACGGGGCCATGAACATTGCTGTATCTAACATACACCCTTCAGGGGGCCATGAACATTGCTGTATCTAACATACACCATTCAGAGGGACATGAACACTACCGTATCTAACATACACCCTTCAGGAGGCCATGCACATTGCTGTATTGAACATACACCGCTCAGGGGGCCATGGACACTACACGATCTAACATACACTCTTCAGGGGCCATGCACATTGCTGTATCTAACATACACCCTTCACGGGGCATGATTATTGCTGTATCTAATATACACCCTTCAGGGGCCATGACCATTACTCTATCTACATATAATACACCCTTCAAGAGGCCATGAACATTGCTGTATCTAACATACACGCTTCAGGGGGCCATGAACATTGCTGTATCTAACATACACCCTTCAGGGAGCCATGAACATTTCTGTATCTAACATAAACCCTTCAGGGAGCCATGAACATTGCTGTATCTAACATACACCCTTCAAGGGGCCATGAACACTACTGTATCTAACATACACCCCTCAGGAGGCCATGGACATTGCTATATCTAACATACAACCTACAGGAGGCCATGAACACTACTGTATCTAACATACACCCTTCAGGTGGCCATGCACATTGCTGTATCTAACATACACCCTTCAGGCGGCCATGAACATGGCTGTATCAAACATACACACTTCAAGGGCCATGAACACAGCTGTATCTAACATACACCCTTCAGGGTGCAATGAACATTACCGTATCTAACATACACCCTTCAAGGGGCCATGAAAACTACTGTATCTAACATACAACCTTCAGGGGGCCATGAACACTGCTGTATCTAACAAACCGGGTGAGTTAGCCGTGGTGGTTACGGCATGACTGATGGCAGTCGCTCACATCCGGGAGGCGAGGAAGTTCGATTCCCCCCGCCGGCAACCTTGAAGATGGTTTTCTGAGGTTTCCTATCTTCCTTCCAGGCAAATGCCGGGGTTTGTCCCTAACTATAGGCCACAGCCGCTACCTTCCAACTCCTGATTCTTTACATTCCAACTTCCCTCCTTCCCTCCCCAACGGTACTTGTAGCTCAATCGAACTTGTCCTCGGACACTCCCGGCACTAAATGCCATACGCTAAAAAAAATAAAAATAATAAAAAAAGGAGGGCCATGAACATTGCTTAATATAATATACATCTTTCAGGAGGCCACGAACACTACAGTATCTAACATACACCTTTCAGGGGGCCATGAACATTGCTGTAACTAACATACACCCTTCAGGGGACCATGAACATTGCTGTATCTAACATACACCCTTCAGGAGGCCTAGAGCATTGCTGTATTTAACATACACCCATTCACGAGGTCGTGAACATTGCTGTATCAAACATAAACCCTTCAGGGGGCCATGGATATTACTGTATCTATCATACACCCCTCAGGGGGCCATGAACATTGCTGTATCTATCATACCCACTTCAGGGGGCCAGGAACATTGCTGTATCTAACATACACCCGTCAGGGGGCCATGAACATTGCTGTAACTAACATACACCTTTCAGGGGGCCATAAACATTGCTGTATCTATCATACACTCTTCAGAGGGCCACGAACATCGCTGTAACTTACATACACCCTTCAGGGGCCGTGACCATTACTCTATCTAGCATACACCCTTCAGGAGGCCATGAACATTGCTGTATTTAACATAAACCCTTCAGGGGGCCATGAACACAACTGTATTTAAAATAAACCTTTCAGGGGGCCATGCACACAACCCTATCTAACATAAACCCTTCAGGAGGCCACTACGCATTGCTGTATGGAACATACACCCTTCAGGGGGCCAAGAACACTACTGTATCTAACATACACCCTTCAGGGGGCCCTGAACACTACCGTATCTAACATACACCTTTCAAGGGGCCATGAACATTGCTGTATCTAACATACACCATTCAGAGGGCCACGAACATTGCTGTATCTAACATACACGCTTCAGGGGGCCATTAACATTGCTGTATATAACATACACACTTCAGGGGGCCATGAACATTCCTGTATCTGACATACACCCTTCAGGGGGCCATGAACACTACCGTATCTAACATAAACCCTTCAAGGGGCCATGAACATTGCTGTATCTAACATACACCCTTCAGGGGACCATGAACATTGCTTTATTCAACATACACCCTTCAGGGAGCCATGAACATTGCTGTATCTAACATACACCCTTCAGGAGGCCATGGACATTGC
The DNA here is from genome assembly GCA_946902985.2 of Meconema thalassinum. Lineage (NCBI taxonomy): Eukaryota > Metazoa > Arthropoda > Insecta > Orthoptera > Tettigoniidae > Meconema > Meconema thalassinum. The sequence continues at coordinate 32,644,672 of OX336401.1, forward strand.
TGTATCTAACATACACCCTTCAGGAAACCATGAACACTACCCTATCTAACGTAAACCCTTCAGGTGGTCACGAACATTGCTGTATCTAACATACACCCTTCTGGAGACCATGGACATTGCTGTATCTAACATACACCTTTCATGAGGCCATAGATATTGCTGTATCTATCATACACCTTTCTGGAGGCCATGAACACTGCTGTATCTAACATACACCCTTCAGGAGGCCATGAACATTACTGTATCAAACATACGCCCTTCAGGGGGCCATGGACATTGCTGTATCTAACATACACCATTCAGAGGGCCATGAACACTGCCGTATCTAACATACATCCTTCAGGGGGCCATGAAAATTGCTGTATCTAACATGCACCCTTCAAGGGACCATGAGCATTGCTGTATCTATCAAACAACATTCAGAGGGCCATGAACACTGCCCTTTCTGACATACACCCTTCAGGGGGCCATGAAAATTGCTGTATCTAACATACACCCTTCAAGGGGCCATGAACATTGCTGTATCTAACATACACACTTCAGGGGACCATGAACACTACCGTATCTAACATACACTCATCAGGGGCCATGCACATTTCTGTATCTAACATACACCCTTCACGGGGACATGAACATTGCTGTATCTAACATACACTTTCAGGGGGCCATGAAAATTGCTGTATCTAACATACACCATTCAGAGGTCCATGAACACTACCGTATCTAACATACACCCTTCAGGGGGCCATGAACATTGCTGTATCCAACATACACCCTTCAGGAAGCCATGGACATTGCTGTATCTAACATACACCATTCTGGGGGCCGTGAACACTAACTTACTGTATCTAAAATAAACCCACCAGGGGGACATGAACATTGCTGTATCTAACATACACACTTCAGGGGCCATGAACATTACTGTATCTAATATACACCCATCAGGGTGTCATGGGCATTGCCGTATATATCATACACCTTTCAGGAGGCCATGAACACTACTGTATCTAACATACACCCTTCAGGGTACCATGAACACTGCTGTATCTAACATACACCCTTCAGGGGGACATGAACGTTGCTGTATCTAACATACACACTTCAGAGGGCCATGAACACTACCGTATCTAACATACACTCATCAGGGGCCATGCACATTTCTGTATCTAACATACACCCTTCACGGGGACATGAACATTGCTGTATCTAACATACACCTTCAGGGGGCCATGAAAATTGCTGTATCTAACATACACCCTTCATGGGGACAGGAACATTACTGTATCTAACATACACACTTCAGGGGCCGTGATCATTACTGTATCTAACATACACCCTTCAGGAGTCCATGAAAATTGCTGTATCTAATATACACCCATCTGGGGGCCATGAATATTGCTGAATCTAATATACACCCTTCAGGAGGACATGAACACTACCGTATCTAACATACACCTTTCAGGGGGCCATGAACATTGCTGTAACTAACGCACACCCTTCAGGGGGCCATGAGCATTGCTGTAACTAACATACACCATTCAGGGGGTCAGGAACTTTACTGTATCTAACATACACTCTTCAGGGGCCGTGACCATTACTGCGTCTAACATACATTCTTCAGGAGGCCATGAACATTGCTGTATCTAACATACACCATTCAGAGGGCCATGAACCTTACTGTATCTAACATACACCCCTCACGGGGCCATGAACATTGCTGTATCTAACATACACCCTTCAGGGGGATATGAACATTGCTGTATCTAACATACACCATTCAGAGGGACATGAACACTACCGTATCTAACATATACCCTTCAGGAGGCCATGACCATTGCTGTATTGAACATACACCGCTCAGGGGGCCATGGATACTACACGATCTAACATACACACTTCAGGGGCCATGCACATTGCTGTATCTAACATACACCCTTCACGGGGCACGATTATTGCTGTATCTAACATACACCCTTCAGGGGGCCATGAACATTACTGTATCTAACATACACCCTTCAGGAGGTCATGAACATTGTTGTATCTAACATACACCCTTCAGGGGGCCATGAATATTGCTGTATCTAACATACACCCTTCAGGGGGGCGCGAACATTGCTGTATCAAACATACACCCTTCATGGGGCCATGAACACTGCTGTATCTAACATACTCCATTAAGGGTACCATGAACATTACCGTATCTAACACACACCCTTAAGGAGGCCATGAACACTACCGTATCTAACATACACCCTTCAGGGTACCATGAACACTGCTGTATCTAACATACACCCTTCAGGGGGACATGGACGTTGCTGTATCTAACATACACCCTGCAGGGGGCCATGAACTTTACCGTATCTAACATACTACCTTCAGGAGTCCATGAACATAACTGTATCTAACATACACCATTCAGGGGGCCATGAACATTGCTGTATCTAACATACACCCTTCAGGGGGCCATGCACATTGCTGTATCTAACATACACCTTTCAAGGGGCCATGCACACTACCCTATCTAACATACACCCTTCAGGAGAACATGAATATTGCTGTATTTAACACACACCTATCAAGGGGGCCATGACCACTACTGTGTCTAACATACACCATTTAGGGGCCAATGAATATTACTGTATCTAACATACACCATTCAGGGGGCCATGAACATTGCTGTATCTAACAAACACCCCTCAGGGGGCCATGAACACTACCCTATCTAACATACACCCTTCAGGAGACCATGAACATTGCTGTATCTAACTTACTCCCTTCAGGAGACCTTGAACAATACTGTATTTAACATACACCCTTCAGGGAACCATGAACACTGCTGTTTCTAACATACACCATTCAGGGGGACATGAACGTTGCTGTATCAAACATACGAATTCCAGGGGGTCATGAACACTACCGTTTCTAGCATACACTCTTCAGGGGCCATGCAATTTGCTGTATCTAACATACACCCTTCAGGGGGGCATGAACATTACCGTATCTAACATACAGCCTTCAAGAGGCCATGAACATTACTGTATCTAACATACACCCTTCAGGGGACCATGGACATTGCTGTATCTAATATACACCTTACAGCGGGCCATGAACATGGCTGAATCTAATATACTCCCTTCAGGAGGCCATGAACACTACGGTATCTAACATACACCTTTCAGGGGGCCATGAAAATTGCTGTATCTAACATACACTCTTCAGGAGGCCTAGGGCATTGCTGTATTTAACTTACACACTTCAGGGGGCCATGAACATTAATGTATCTATTATACACCATTCAGGGGGCCATGAACATTGCTGTATCTAACATACCCCCTCAGGGGGACAGGAACATTACTGTATCTAACATACACACTTCAGGGGGTGTGATCATTACTGTATCTAACATAAACCCTTCAGGAGGCCATGAACATTACTGTATCTAATATACATCCTTCAGGGGGCCATGAACATTGCTGAATCTAATATACACCCTTCAGAAGGCCATGAACACAACCGTATCTAACATACACCTTTCAGGGGGCCATGAGTATTGCTGTAGCTAACATACACCCTTCAGGGGGCCATGGACATTGCTGTATCTAACATACACCATTCAGAGGGCCATGAACCCTACCGTACCTAACATACACCCTTCAGGGGGCCATGAACATTGCTGTATCTAACATACACCCTTCAGGAAGCCATGGACATTGCTGTATCTAACATACACCATTCAGGGGGCCGTGAACACTACTGTATCTAAAATAAACCCACCAGGGGGACATGAACATTGCTGTAGCTAACATACACACTTCAGAGGCCATGAACATTGCTGTATCTAATATTCATCCATCAGGGTGCCATGGACATTGCCGTAACTAACATACACCCTTCAGGAGGCCATGAACACTACTGTATCTAACATACACCCTTCAGGGTACCATGAACACTGCTGTATCTAACATACACCCTTCAGGGGGACATGAACGTTGCTGTATCTAACATACACACATCAGAGGGCCATGAACACTACCGTATCTAACATACACTCATCAGGGGCCATGCACATTTCTGTATCTAACATACACCCTTCACGGGGACATGAACATTGCTGTATCTAACATACACCTTCAGGGGGCCATGAAAATTGCTGTATCTAACATAAACCCTTCAGGGGGACAGGAACATTACTGTATCTAACATACACACTTCAGGGGCCGTGATCATAACTGTATCTAACATACACCCTTCAGGAGGCCATGAAAATTGCTGTATCTAATATACAGCCTTCTGGGGGCCATGAACATTGCTGAATCTAATATACACCCTTCAGGAGGACATGAACACTACCGTATCTAACATACACCTTTCAGGGGGCCATGAACATTGCTGTAACTAACGCACGCCCTTCAGGGGGCCATGAGAAATGCTGTAACTAACATACACCATTCAGGGGGTCAGGAACTTTACTGTATCTAACATACACTCTTCAGGGGCCGTGACCATTACTGCATCTAACATACATTCTTCAGGAGGCCATGAACATTGCTGTATCTAACATACACCATTCCGGGGGCCATGAACCTTACTGTATCTAACATACACCCCTCACGGGGCCATGAACATTACTGTATCTAACATACACCCTTCAGGAGGTCATGATCATTGTTGTATCTAACATACACCCTTCAGGGGACCATGAATATTGCTGTATCTAACATACACCCTTCAGGGGGGCATGAACATTGCTGTATCAAACATACACCCTTCATGGGGCCATTAACACTGCTGTATCTAACATACTCCATTCAGAGTACCATGAACATTACCGTATCTAACATACACCCGTCAGGAAGCCATGAACACTACCGTATCTAACATACACCCTTCAGGGTACCATGAACACTGCTGTATCTAACATACACCCTTCAGGGGGACATGGACATTGCTGTATCTAACATACACCCTTCAGGGGGCCATGAACATTGCTGTATCTAACATACACCTTTCAAGGGGCCATGCACACTACCCTATCTAACATACACCCTTCAGGAGAACATGAATATTGCTGTATCTAACATACACCATTCAGGGGGCCATGACCATTGCTGCATCTAACAAACACCCCTCAGGGGGCCATGAACACTACCCTATCTAACATACACCCATCAGGAGACCATGAAAATTGCTGTATCTAACATACACCCTTCAGGGGGCCATTACCACTATCAAATCTAACATACACCCTTCAGGGGGCCATGAATATTGCTGTATCTAACATACACCATTCAGAGGGCCATGAACACAACCGTATCTATCATACACCCTTCGGGGGGCCATGAACATTGCTGTATCTAACATACACCCTTCAGGGAGCCATGAACATTGCTGTATCTAACATACACCCTTCAGGTAGCCATGAACATTGCTGTATCGAACATACACCCTTCAGGGGGCCATGAACACTACTGTATCTAACATACACCCTTCAGGAGGCCATGGACATTGCTATATCTAACATAAAACCTACAGGAGGCCATGAACACTACTGTATCTAACATACACCCTTCAGGAGGCCATGCACATTGCTGTATCTAACACACACCCTTCAGGCGGCCATGAACATGGCTGTATCAAACATACACACTACAGGGGCCATGAACACTGCTGTATCTAACATACACCCTTCAGGGTGCAATGAACATTACCGTATCTAACATACACCCTTCAGGGGGCCATGAAAACTACTGTATCTAACATACAACCTTCAGGGGGCCATGACCGGGTGAGTTAGCCGTGGTGGTTACGGCATGACTGATGGCAGTCGCTCACATCCGGGAGGCGAGGAAGTTCGATTCCCCCCGCCGGCAACCTTGAAGATGGTTTTCTGAGGTTTCCTATCTTCCTTCCAGGCAAATGCCGGGGTTGGTCCCTACTATAGGCCACAGCCGCTACCTTCCAACTCTGAGTCTTTACATTCCAACTTCCCTCCTTCCCTCCCCAACGGTACTTGTAGCTCAACCATTGGGTGTCCGTGTCGAAGCAGCTACAAAACTGGCGAGCCGAACTTGTCCTCGGACATTCCCGGCCATAAAACCCATACGCAAAAAAAAAAAAAAAAAAAAAAAGGGGGGGGGGGGGGGCATGAACATTGCTGAATATAATATACACCCTTCAGGAGGCCATGAACACTACAGTATCTAACATACACATTTCAGGGGGACATGAACATTGCTGTAACTAACATACACCCTTCAGGGGTCCATGTACATTGCTGTATCTAACATACACCCTTCAGGAGGCCTAGAGCATTGCTGTATTTAACATACACCCATTCACGAGGCCGTGAACATTGCTGTATCTAACATAAACCCTTCAGGGGGCCATGAATATTACTCTATCTATTATACACCCCTCAGGGGGCCATGAATATTGCTGTATCTATCATACACACTTCAGGGGGCCAGTAACATAGCTGTATCTAACATACACCCGTCAGGGGGCCATGAACATTGCTGTAACTAACATACACCTTTCAGGGGGCCATAAACATTGCTGTATCTATCATACACCCTTCAGGGGGCCACGACCATCGCTGTAACTTACATACACCCTTCAGGGGCCGTGACCATTACTCTATCTAACTTACACCCTTCAGGAGGCCATGAACATTGCTGTATATAACATACACCCTTCAGGGGGCCATGAACATTGCTGTATTTAACATACTCCTTTCAGGGGGCCATGCACACAAACCTATCTAACATAAGCCCTTCAGGAATCCATGAACATTGCTGTATCTAACATACACCCTTCAGGAAACCATGAACACTACCGTATCTAACATAAACCCTTCAAGGGGCCATGAACATTGCTGTATCTAACATACACACTTCAGGGGCCATGAACATTACTTTATCTAACATACACCCTTCAGGGGGCCCTGAACACTACCGTATCTAACATACACCTTTCAGGGGGCCGGGAACATTGCTGTATCTAACGTACACCATTCAGAGGGCCATGAACATTGCTGTATCTAACATACACGCTTCAGGGGGCCATTGACATTGCTGTATATAACATACACTCTTCAGGGGGCCATGAACATTGCTGTACCTGACATACACCCTTCAGGGGGCCATGAACACTACCGTATCTAACATAAACCCTTCAAGGGACCATGAACATTGCTGTATCTAACATACGCCCTTCAGGAGGCCATGGACATTGCTGTATCTAACATACACCCTTCAGGAAACCATGAACACTACCCTATCTAACGTTAACCCTTCAGGGGGTCATGAACATTGCTGTATCTCACATACACCCTTCTGGAGACCTTGAACATTGCTGTATCTAACATACACCTTTCATGAGGCCATAGATATTGCTGCATCTATCATACACCTTTCTGGAGGCCATGAACATTGCTGTATCTAACATACACCCTTCAGGAGGCCATGAACATTACTGTATCTAACATACACACTTCAGGGGGCCATGGACATTGCTGTATCTATCATACACCATTCAGAGGGCCATGAACACTGCCGTATCTAACATACATCCTTCAGGGGGCCAAGAAAATTGCTGTATCTAACATGCACCCTTCAAGGGGCCATGAGCATTGCTGTATCTAACAAACACCATTCAGAGGACCATGAACACTGCCGTTTCTAACATACACCCTTCAGGGGGCCATGAAAATTGCTGTATCTAACATACACCCTTCAAGGGGCCATGAACATTGCTGTATCTAACATACACACTTCAGGGGACCATGAACACTACCGTATCTAAAATACAACTTTCAGGGGGACGTGAACATTGCTGTATCTAACATACACCCTTCAGGGGGCCATGAACATTGTTGTATCTAACATACACCCTTCAGGGGCCATGAACATTGCTGTATCTAACATACACCCTTCAGGGGCCATGAACATTGCTGTATCTAACATACACCCTACAGGGGGCCATGAACATTGCTGTATCTAACATACACCCTTCAGGGGGCCATGAACATTGCAGTATCTAACATACACCCTACAGGGGGCCATGAACATTGCTGTATCTAACATACACCCTTCAGGGGGCCATGAACATTGCTGTATCTAACATACACCCTTCAGGAGGCCATGAACACTACCTTATCTAACATACACCTTTCAGGGGGCCATGAACATTGCTGTATCTAACATACACACTTCAGTGGACCATGAACACTACCGTATCTAAAATACAACTTTCAGGGGGACGTGAACATTGCTGTATCTAACATACACCCTTCAGGGGGCCATGAACATTGTTGTATCTAACATACACCCTTCAGGGGCCATGAACATTGCTGTATCTAACATACACCCTTCAGGGGCCATGAACATTGCTGTATCTAACATACACCCTACAGGGGGCCATGAACATTGCTGTATCTAACATACACCCTTCAGGGGGCCATGAACATTGCAGTATCTAACATACACCCTACAGGGGGCCATGAACATTGCTGTATCTAACATACACCCTTCAGGGGGCCATGAACATTGCTGTATCTAACATACACCCTTCAGGAGGCCATGAACACTACCTTATCTAACATACACCTTTCAGGGGGCCATGAACATTGCTGTAACTAACATACACCCTTCAGGGGGCCCTGTACATTGCTGTATCTAACATACACCCTTCACAGGGACACGAACATTCCTGTATCTAACATATACCCTTCAGGGGGCCATGAACATTGTTGTATCTAACATGCACCCTTCAGGAGGCCTGGAGGATTGATGTATTTAACATACACATTTCAGGGGGCCATGAACACTACTGTATCTAACATACACCCTTCAGGGGGCCATGAACATTGCTGTATGTAACATACTCCCTTCAGGAGACCTTGAACACAACCATATTCAGCATACACCCTTCAGGGCGCCATCAACACTACTCTAACGGACATACACACTTCAGGGTGTCCATGAACACTAGCATATCAAATATACACCCTTCAGGAGGCAATGAGCAGTACCGTATCTAACATACACCCTTCAGGGGGCCATGAACATTGCAGTATCTAACATGCACCCTTCAGGTCTCCATGAACACTACCGTATCTAACATACACCCATCACGAGGCCATGGGCACTGCTGTATCTAACATACACCCTTCAGGGGGCCATGAACACCACCGTATCTAACATACACCCTTCAGGGGGCCATAAACACTACTGTATCTAACATACACCCTTCAGGGGGCCATGAACACTACTGTATCTATCATACACCTTTCATGGGGCCATGAACATTGCTGTATCTAACATACTCACTTCAGGAGACCTTGAACACAACTCTTCAGGGCGACATCAACACTACTCTAACGGACATACACCCTTCAGGGGGGCCATGAACACTACCATATCTAATATACACCCTTCAGGAGGCAATGAGCACTACCGTATCTAACATACACCCTTCAGGGGGCCAGGAACATTGCTGTATCTAACAAACTCCCTACAGGAGGCCATGATCATTACCGTATATAACATACACCCTTCACGGGGCCATGAATATTGCTGTATCTAACATACACCCTTCAGGGGCCATGAACACTACCGTATCTAAGATACACCCTTCAGGGGACCTTGAACACTACCGTATCTAACATACACCCTTCCAGAGACCAATAGCATTGCTGTATCTAACATACACACTTCAGGGGGCCATGAACACTATCGTATCTAACATACATCATTCAGGGGGCCATGAACATTGCTGTATCAAACATACACCCTTCATGGGGCCATGCACACTGCTGCATCTGACATACACCATTCAGGGGGCCATAAACATTGCTGTATCTAGCATACGCCCTTCAGGGGGCCATAACACTACCGTATCTAACATACACCCTTCCGGGGGCCATGATCACAACCGTATCAAACATACACCCTTCAGGGGGGCATGAAAATTGCTGTATCTAACATACACCATTCAGAGGGCCATGAACACAACCGTATTTAACATACACCCTTCAGGGGGCCATGAACATTGCTGTTTCTAACATACACCCTTCAGGGGACCATGGACATTGCTGTATCTAATATACACCTTACAAGGGGCCATGAACATGGCTGAATCTAATTTACTCCCTTCAGGAGGCCATGAACACTACGGTATCTAACATACACCTTTCAGTGTACCATGAAAATTGCTGTATCTAACATACACTCTTCAGGAGGCCTAGAGCATTGCTGTATTTAACATACACCCTTCAGGGGGCCATGAACATTAATGTATCTATTATACACCATTCAGGGGGCCATGAACATTGCTGTATCTAACATACCCCCTCAGGGAGACAGGAACATTACTGTATCTAACATACACACTTCAGGGGGTGTGATCATTACTGTATCTAACATAAACCATTCAGGAGGCCATGAACATTACTGTATCTAATATACATCCTTCAGGGGGCCATGAACATTTCTGAATCTAATATACACCCTTCAGAAGGCCATGAACACAACCGTATCTAACATACACCTTTCAGGGGGCCATGGACATTGCTGTATCTAACATACACCATCAGAGGGCCATGAACACTACCGTATCTATCATACACCCTTCAGGGGGCCATGAACATTGCTCTATCTAATATATACCCGTCAGGAAGCCATGGACATTTCTGTATCTAACATACACCATTCAGGGGGCCGTGAACTCTACTGTATCTAAAATAAACCCACCAGGGGGACATGAACATTGCTGTAGCTAACATACACACTTCAGGGGCCATGAACATTGCTGTATCTAATATAAACCATCTGGGTGCCATGGACATTGCCGATTCTAACATACACCCTTCAGGAGGCCATGAACACTACTGTATCTAACATACAACTTTCAGGGGGCCATGGACATTGCTGTATCTAACATACACCATTCAGAGGGCCATGAACACTACCGTATCTAACATACACCCTTCAGTGTACCATGAACACTGCTGTATCTAACATACACCCTTCAGGGGGACATGAACGTTGCTGTATCTAACATACACACTTCAGAGGGCCATGAACACTACCGTATCTAACATACACTCATCAGGGGCCACGCACATTTCTGTATCTATCATACACCCTTCACGGGGACATGAACATTGCTGTATCTAACATACACCTTCAGGGGGCCATGAATATTGCTGTATCTAACATACACCCTTCAGGGGGACAGGAACATTACTGTATCTAACATACACACTTCAGGGGCCGTGATCATTACTGTATCTAACATACACCCTTCAGGAGGCCATGAAAATTGCTGTATCTAATATACAGCATTCTGGGGGCCACGAACATTGATGAATCTAATATACACCCTTCAGGAGGACATGAAGACTACCGTATCTAACATACACCTTTCAGGGGGCCATGAACATTGCTGTAACTAACGCACGCCCTTCAGGGGGCCATGAGCATTGCTGTAACTAACATACACCATTCAGGGGGTCAGTAACTTTACTGTATCTAACATACACTCTTCAGGGGCCGTGACCATTACTGCATCTAACATACATTCTTCAGGTGGCCATGAACATTGCTGTATCTAACATACACCATTCAGGGGGCCATGAACCTTACTGTATCTAACATACACCCCTCACGGGGCCATGAACATTGCTGTATCTAACATACACCCTTCAGGGGCCATGAACATTGCTGTAACTAACATACACCATTCAGAGGGACATGTACGTTGCTGTATCTAACATACACCCTTCAGGGGGCCATGAACATTGCTGTAACTAACATACACCATTCAGAGGGACATGGACGTTGCTGTATCTAACATACACCCTTCAGGAGGCCATGAAAATTGCTGTATCTAATATACAGCCTTCTGGGGGCCATGAACATTGCTGAATCTAATATACACCCTTCAGGAGGACATGAACACTACCGTATCTAACATACACCCTTCAGGAGGCCATGAACATTGCTGTATTGAACATACACCGCTCAGGGGGCCATGGACACTACACGATCTAACATACACTCTTCAGGGGCCATGCACATTGCTGTATCTAACATACACCCTTCACGGGGCACGATTATTGCTGTATCTAACATACACCCTTCAGGGGGCCATGAACATTACTGTATCTAACATACACCCTTCAGGAGGTCATGAACATTGTTGTATCTAACATACACCCTTCAGGGGGCCATGAATATTGCTGTATCTAACATACACCCTTCAGGGGGGCATGAACATTGCTGTATCAAACATACACCCTTCATGGGGCCATGAATACTGCTGTATCTAACATACTCCATTCAGGGTACCATGAACATTACCGTATCTAACACACACCCTTCAGGAGGCCATGAACACTACCGTATCTAACATACACCCTTCAGGGTACCATGAAAACTGCTGTATCTAACATACACCCTTCAGGGGGACATGGACGTTGCTGTAACTAACATACACCCTTCAGGGGGCCATGAACATTACCGTATCTAACATACACCCTTCAGGAGTCCAAGAACATAACTGTATCTAACATACACCATTCTGGGGGCCATGAACATTGCTGTATCTAATATACACCCTTCAGGGGCCATGACCATTACTCTATCTATAATACACCCTTCAAGAGGCCATGAACATTGCTGTATCTAACATACAACCTTCAGGGGGCCATGAACATTGCTGTATCTAACATACACCTTTCAAGGGGCCATGCACACCACCCTATCTAACATACACCCTTCAGGAGAACATGAATATTGCTGTATTTAACACACACCTATCAGGGGGCCATGACCACTACTGTGTCTAACATACACCCTTTAGGGGCCCATGAATATTACTGTATCTAACATACACCATTCAGGGGGCCATGAACATTGCTGTATCTAACAAACACCCCTCAGGGGGCCATGAACACTACCCTATCTAATATACACCCTTCAGAAGACCATGAACATTGCTGTATCTAACATACACCCTTCAGGGGGCCATGAACACTATCGTATCTAACATACGCCCTTCAGGGGGCCATGAACATTGCTGTATCTAGCATACGCCCTTCAGGGGGCCATGAAAACTACCGTATCTAACATACACACTTCCGGGGGCCTTGAACACTACCGTATCTAACATACACCCTTCAGGGGGCCATGAATATTGCTGTATCTAACATACACCATTCAGAGGGCCATGAACACAACCGTATCTATCATACACCCTTCGGGGGGGGCATGAACATTGCTGCATCTAACATACACCCTTCAGGGAGCCATGAACATTGCTGTATCGAACATACACCCTTCAGGGGGCCATGAACACTACTGTGTCTAACATACACCCTTCAGGAGGCCATGGACATTGCTATATCTAACATAAAACCTACAGGAGGCCATGAACACTACTGTATCTAACATACACCCTTCAGGAGGCCATGCACATTGCTGTATCTAACATACACCCTTCAGGCGGCCATGAACATGGCTGTATCCAACATACACACTTCAGGGGCCATGAACACTGCTGTATCTAACATACACCCTTCAGGGTAGAATGAACATTACCGTATCTAACATACACCGTTCAGGGGGCCATGAAAACTACTGTATCTAACATACAACCTTCAGGGGGCCATGACCGGGTGAGTTAGCCGTGGTGGTTACGGCATGACTGATGGCAGTCGCTCACATCCGGGAGGCGAGGAAGTTCGATTCCCCCCACCGGCAACTTTGAAGATGGTTTTCTGAGATTTCCTATCTTCCTTCCAGGCAAATGCCGGGGTTGGTCCCTAACTATAGGCCACAGCCGCTACCTTCCAACTCCTGAGTCTTTACATTCCAACTTCCCTCCTTCCCTCCCCAACGGTACTTGTAGCTCAACCGTTGGGTGTCCGTGTCGAAGCAGCTACAAAACTGGCGAGCCGAATTTGTCCTCGGACACTCCCGGCAATAAAAGCCATACGCTAAAAAAAAAAAAAAAAAAAAAAAAAGGAGGGCCATGAACATTGCTTAATATAATATACATCCTTCAGGAGGCCATGAACACTACAGTATCTAACATACACCTTTCAGGGGGCCATGAACATTGCTGTAACTAACATACACCCTTCAGGGGTCCATGTACATTGCTGTATCTGACATAAACCCTTCAGGAGGCCTAGAGCATTGCTGTATTTAACATACACCCATTCACGAGGCCGTGAACATTGCTGTATCTAACATAAACCCTTCAGGGGGCCATGAATATTACTCTATCTATCATACACACCTCAGGGGGCCATGAACATTGCTGTATCTATCATGCACACTTCAGGGGGCCAGAAACATAGCTGTATCTAACATACACCCGTCAGGGGGCCATGAACATTGCTGTAACTAACATACACCATTCAGGGGGCCATAAACATTTCTGTATCTATCATAAACCCTTCAGGGGGCCACGAACATCGCTGTAACTTACATACACCCTTCAGGGGCCGTGACCATTACTCTATCTAACATACACCCTTCAGGAGGCCATGAACATTGCTGTATCTAACATACACCCTTCAGGGGGCCATGAACATTGCTGTATTTAACATACACCTTTCAGGGTGCCATGCACACAACCCTATCTAACATAAACCCTTCAGGAGGCCATGAACATTGCTGTATCTAACGTACACCCTTCAGGAAACCAAGAACACTACCGTATCTAACATAAACCCTTCAAGGGGCCATGAACATTGCTGTATCTAACATACACCCTTCAGGAGGCCATGAACATTGCTGTATCGAACATACACCTTTCAGGGGGCCAAGAACACTACTGTATCTAAAAAACACACTTCAGGGGCCATGAACATTACTGTATCTAACATACAACCTTCAGGGGGCCCTGAACACTACCGTATCTAACATACACCTTTCAGGGGGCCATGAACGTTGCTGTATCTAACATACACCCTTCAGGGGGCCCTGAACACTACCGTATCTCACATACACCTTTCAGGGGGCCATGAACATTGCTGTATCTAACATACACCATTCAGAGGTCCATGAACATTGCTGTATCTAACATACACGCTTCAGGGGGCCATGTACATTGCTGTATATAACATACACTCTTCAGGGGGCCATGAACATTGCTGTATCTGACAAACACCCTTCAGGGGGCCATGAACACTACCGTATCTAACATAAACCCTTCAAGGGGCCATGAACATTGCTGTATCTAACATACACCCTTCAGGAGGCCATGGACATTGCTGTATCTAACATACACCCTTCAGGAAACCATGAACACTACCCTATCTAACGTAAACCCTTCATGGGGTCACGAACATTGCTGTATCTAACATACACCCTTCTGGAGACCATGTACATTGCTGTATCTAACATACACCTTTCATGAGGCAATAGATATTGCTGTATCTATCATACACCTTTCTGGAGGCCATGAACATTGCTGTATCTAACATACACCCTTCAGGAGGCCATGAACATTACTGAATCTAACATACACCCTTCAGGGGGCCATGGACATTACTGTATCTACATACACCATTCAGAGGGCCATGAACACTGCCGTATCTAACATACATCCTTCAGGGGGCCATGAAAATTGCTGTATCTAACATGCACATTTCAAGGGGCCATGAGCATTGCTGTATCTAACAAACACCATTCAGAGGGCCATGAACACTGCCGTTTCTAACATACACCCTTAAGGGGGCCATGAAAATTGCTGTATCTAACATACACCCTTCAAGGGGCCATGAACATTGCTGTATCTAACATACACACTTCAGGGGACCATGAACACTACCGTATCTAACATACAACCTTCAGGGGGCCGTGAACATTGCTGTATCTAACATACACCCTACAGGGGGCCATGAACATTGCTGTATCTAACATACACCCTACAGGGGCCATGAACATTGCTGTATCTAACATACACCCTTCAGGGGGCCATGGACATTGCAGTATCTAACATACACCCTACAGGGGGCCATGAACATTGCTGTATCTAACATACACCCTTCAGGGGGCCATGAACATTGCTGTATCTAACATACACCCTTCAGGAGGCCATGAACACTACCTTATCTAACATACACCTTTCAGGGGGCCATGAACATTACTGTAACTAACATACACCCTTCAGGGGGACCTGTACATTGCTGTATCTAACATACACCCTTCACAGGGACACGAACATTCCTGTATCTAACATACACCCTTCAGGGGGCCATGAACATTGTTGTATCTAACATACACCCTTCAGGATGCCTGGAGCATTGCTGTATTTAACATACACATTTCAGGGGGTCATGAACACTACTGTATCTAACATACACCCTTCAGGGGGCCATGAACATTGCTGCATCTAACATACTCCCTTCAGGAGACCTTGAACACAACCATATTCAGCATACACCCTTCAGGGCGCCATTAACACTACTCTAACGGACATACACACTTCAGGTGTTCCCTGAACACAACCATATCAAATATACACCCTTCAGGAGGCAATGAGCACTACCGTATCTAACATACACCCTTCAGGGGGCCATGAACATTGCAGTATCTAACATGCACCCTTCAGGTCGCCATGAACACTACCGTATCTAACATACACCCTTCATGAGGCCATGAACACTACTGTATCTAACATACACCCTTCAGGGGGCCATGAACAGTACTGTATCTATCATACACCTTTCAGGGGGCCATGAACATTGCTGTATCTAACATACTCACTTCAGGAGGCCTTGAACACAACCGTATTCAACTTACACTCTTCAGGGCGCCATCAACACTACTCTAACGGACATACACCCTTCAGGGGGGCCATGAACACTACCATACCTAATATACACCCTTCAGGAGGATATGAGCACAACCGTATCTAACATACACCATTCAGGGGGCCATGAACATTGCTGTATCTAACAAAATCCCTACAGGAGGCCATGATCATTACCGTATATAACATACACCCTTCACGGGGCCATGAATATTGCTGTATCTAACATACACCCTTCAGGGGCCATGAACACTACCGTATCTAAGATACACCCTTCAGGGGACCTTGAACACTACCGTATCTAACATACACCCTTCCAGAGACCAATAGCATTGCTGTATCTAACATACACACTTCAGGGGGCCATGAACACTATCGTATCTAACATACATCATTCAGGGGGCCATGAACATTGCTGTATCAATCATACACCCTTCATGGGGCCATGCACACTGCTGCATCTGACATACACCATTCAGGGGGCCATAAACATTGCTGTATCTAGCATACGCCCTTCAGGGGGCCATAACACTACCGTATCTAACATACACCCTTCCGGGGCCATGATCACTACCGTATCTAACATACACCCTTCAGGGGGCCATGAATATTGCTGTATCTAACATACACCATTCAGAGGGCTATGAACACAACCGTATCTAACATACACCCTTCAGGGGGCCATGAACATTGCTGTAACTGACATACACCTTTCAGCAGGACTAGAGCATTGCTCTATTTAACATAAACCCATTCAGGAGGCCGTGAACATTGCTGAATCTAA
This sequence comes from Meconema thalassinum, assembly GCA_946902985.2. Taxonomy (NCBI): domain Eukaryota; kingdom Metazoa; phylum Arthropoda; class Insecta; order Orthoptera; family Tettigoniidae; genus Meconema; species Meconema thalassinum. The sequence continues at coordinate 32,662,283 of OX336401.1, forward strand.
CATACACCCTTCAGGGGGCCATTATTATTAATGTATCTAACATACACCCGTCAGGGGGCCGCGAACTTACGCAGTAACTAACATACACCTTTCAGGGGGACAGGAACAATACTGTATCTAACATACACACTTCAGGGGCCGTGACCATTACTGTATCTACCATACACCCTTCAGGAGGCCATCAACACTGCTCTATCTAACATACACCCTTCAGGGGGCCATTAACATTGCTGTATTTAACATACCCCCTTCAGGGGGCCATGCACACTACCCTATCTAACATAAACCCTTCAGGAGGCCATCAACATTGCTGTATCGAACATACACCGTTCAGGGGGCCATGAACACTACTGTATCTAACATACACACTTCAGGGCCCATGAACATTACTGTATCTAACATACACCTTTCAGGGGGCCTTGAACACTACCTTATCTAACATACACCCATCAGGGGGCCATTAACACTACTGTATCCAACAGACACCCTTCAGGGGGCCATGAGGACTACCGTATCTAACATACACCCTTCTGGGGGCCATGAACATTGCTGTATCTAACATACACCCTTCAGGAGGCCATGAACATTGCTGTATCTAACATACACCCTTCAGGGGGCCATGAACAATACCGTATCTAACATACACCCTTCACGAGGCCATGAACATTGCTGTATCTTACATACACCCTTCAGGGGCCATGAAAACTACCGTATCTAACATACAGCCTTCTGGGGGCAATGAACACCACCGTATCTCACATAAACCCTTCAGGGGGCCATGAACACTACACTACCGTATCTAACATACACCCTTCAAGGTGCCATGAACATTGCTGTATCTAACATACACTCTTCAGGGAGCCACGAACATTGCTGTATCTAACATACACCCTACAGGGAGCCATGAAATTTGCTGTATCTAACATACACACTTCAGGGGGCCATGAACATTGCTGTATCCAACATACACCTTTCAGGGGGCCATGAATACTACTGTATCTAACATACACCCTTCAGGGGCCGTGAACACTACTGTATCTAACATACACCCTTCAGGGGCCATGAACACTTCTGTATCTAACATACACCCTTCAGGGGCCGTGAACATTACTGTATCTAACATACACCCTTCAGGACGCCATGGACATTGCTGTATCTAACATACACCTTTCAGGGGGCCATGAATACTACTGTATCTAACATACACCCTTCAGGGGAACATGAACGTTGCTGTATCAAATATACACACTTCAGGGGGTCATGAACACTACCGTATCTAGCATACACTCTTCAGGGGCCATGAAGTTTGCTGTATCTAACATACACCATTCAGGGGGCCATGGACATTACCGTATCTAACATACAGCCTTCAAGAGGCCATGAACATTATTGTATCTAACATACACCCTTCAGGGGACCATGGACATTGCTGTATCTAATATACACCTTGCAAGGGGCTATGAATATGGCTGAATCTAATATAATCCCTTCAGGAGGCTATGAACACTACGGTATCTAACATACACCTTTCAGGGGGCCATGAACATTTCTGTATCTAACATACCCCCTTCAGGAGGCCTAGAGCATTGCTCTATTTGACATACACCCTTCAGGGGGCCATGAACATTAATGTATCTAACATACACCATTCAGGGGGCCATGAACATTGCTGTATTTAACATACCCCTTCAGGGGGACAGGAACATTACTGTATCTAACATACACACTTCAGGGGGTGTGATCATTACTGTATCTAACATAAACCCTTCAGGAGGCCATGAACATTACTGTATCTAATATACATCCTTCAGGGGGCCATTAACATTGCTGAATCTAATATACACCCTTCAGAAGGCCATAAACACAACCGTATCTAACATACACCTTTCAGGGGGCCATGAGTATTGCTGTAGCTAACATACACCCTTCTGGGGCCCGTGGACATTGCTGTATCTAACATACACCATTCAGAGGGTCATGAACACTACCGTATCTAACATACACCCTTCAGGGGGCCATGAACAGTGCTGTATCTAACATACACCTTTCAGGGAGCCATGAACATTTCTGTATCTATCATACACCCTACAGTGAGCCATGAATATTGCTGTATCTAACATACACACTTCAGGTGGCCATGAACATTGCTGTATCTTACATACACCCTTCAGGAAGCCATGGACATTGCTGTATCAAACATACACCATTCAGGGGGCCGTGAACACTACTGTATCTAAAATACACCCACCAGGGGGACATGAACATTGCTGTATCTAACATACACACTTCAGGGGCCATGACCATTGCTGTATCTAATATACACCCTTCAGGAGGCCATGGACATTGCTGTATCTAACATACACCGTTCAGGGGGCCATGAACACTACTGTATCTAACATACACCCTTCAGGAGGTCATGAACAATGCTGTATCTAACATACACCCTCCAGGGGGCCATGAACATTGCTGTATCAAACATACACCCTTCAGGAGGCCATGAACACTGCTGTGTCTAACATACACATTTCCGGGTGCCATGAACATTACCGTATCTAACATACACCCTTCAGGAGGCCATGAACACTACTGTATCTAACATACACCATTCAGGGTACCATGAACACTGCTGTATCTAACATACACACTTCAGGGGGACATAAACGTTGCTGTATCTAACATACACACTTCAGAGGGCCATGAACACTACCGTATCTAACATACACTCTTCAGGGGCCATGCACATTTCTGTATCTAACATACACCCTTCACGGGGACACGGATATTGCTGTATCTAACATACACCCTTCAGGGGGCCATGAACATTGCTGTATCTAACATACACCCTTCAGGGGACCATGATCATTAATGTATCTAACATACACGATTCAGGGGGCCATGAACATTGCTGTATCTAACATACACCCTTCAGGGGGACTGGAACATTACTGTATCTAACATACACCCTTCAGGGGCCGTGATCATTACTCTATCTAACATACACCCTTCAGGAGGCCATGAACATTGCTGTACCTAACACACAACCTTCAGGGGGCCATGAACATTGCTGTATCTAACATACACCCTTCAGGAGGCCATGAACATTGCTGTATCTAACATACACCCTTCAGGGGGCCATGAACAATACCGTATTTAACATACACCCTTCACGAGGCCATTAATATTGCTGTATCTAACATACGCCCTTCAGGGGCCATGAAAACTACCGTATCTAACATACAGCCTTCTGGGGGCAATGAACACCACCGCATCTCACATAAACCCTTCAGGGGGCCATGAACACTACGGTATCTAACATACACCTATCAGGGGCCATGGACATTGCTGTATTTAACATACACCCTTCAGGAGGCCTAGAGTATTGCTCTATTTGACATACACCCTTCAGGGGGCCATGAACATTAAAGTATCTAACATACACCATTCAGGGGGCCATGAACATTGCTGTATCTAACATACCCCTTCAGGGGGACAGGAACATTACTGTATCTAACATACACACTTCAGGGGGTGTGATCATTACTGTATCTAACATAAACCCTTCAGGAGGCCATGAACATTACTGTATCTAATATACATCCTTCAGGGGGCCATGAACATTGCTGAATCTAATATACACCCTTCAGAAGGCCATGAACACAACCGTATCAAACATACACCTTTCAGGGGGTCATGAGTATTGCTGTAGCTAACATACACACTTCTGGGGGCAATGGACATTGCTGTATCTAACATACACCATTCAGAGGGCCATGAACACTACCGTATCTAACATACACCCTTCAGGGGACATGAACATTGCTGTATCTAACATACACCCTTCAAGGGGCCATGAACATTGCTGTATCTAACATACACACTTCAGGGGACCATGAACACTACCGTATCTAAAATACAACTTTCAGGGGGACGTGAACATTGCTGTATCTAACATACACCCTTCAGGGGGCCATGAACATTGTTGTATCTAACATACACCCTTCAGGGGCCATGAACATTGCTGTATCTAACATACACCCTTCAGGGGCCATGAACATTGCTGTATCTAACATACACCCTACAGGGGGCCATGAACATTGCTGTATCTAACATACACCCTTCAGGGGGCCATGAACATTGCAGTATCTAACATACACCCTACAGGGGGCCATGAACATTGCTGTATCTAACATACACCCTTCAGGGGGCCATGAACATTGCTGTATCTAACATACACCCTTCAGGAGGCCATGAACACTACCTTATCTAACATACACCTTTCAGGGGGCCATGAACATTGCTGTATCTAACATACACACTTCAGTGGACCATGAACACTACCGTATCTAAAATACAACTTTCAGGGGGACGTGAACATTGCTGTAACTAACATACACCCTTCAGGGGGCCATGAACATTGTTGTATCTAACATACACCCTTCAGGGGCCATGAACATTGCTGTATCTAACATACACCCTTCAGGGGCCATGAACATTGCTGTATCTAACATACACCCTACAGGGGGCCATGAACATTGCTGTATCTAACATACACCCTTCAGGGGGCCATGAACATTGCAGTATCTAACATACACCCTAGAGGGGGCCATGAACATTGCTGTATCTAACATACACCCTTCAGGGGGCCATGAACATTGCTGTATCTAACATACACCCTTCAGGAGGCCATGAACACTACCTTATCTAACATACACCTTTCAGGGGGCCATGAACATTGCTGTAACTAACATACACCCTTCAGGGGGCCCTGTACATTGCTGTATCTAACATACACCCTTCACAGGGACACGAACATTCCTGTATCTAACATATACCCTTCAGGGGGCCATGAACATTGTTGTATCTAACATGCACCCTTCAGGAGGCCTGGAGGATTGATGTATTTAACATACACATTTCAGGGGGCCATGAACACTACTGTATCTAACATACACCCTTCAGGGGGCCATGAACATTGCTGTATGTAACATACTCCCTTCAGGAGACCTTGAACACAACCATATTCAGCATACACCCTTCAGGGCGCCATCAACACTACTCTAACGGACATACACACTTCAGGGTGTCCATGAACACTAGCATATCAAATATACACCCTTCAGGAGGCAATGAGCAGTACCGTATCTAACATACACCCTTCAGGGGGCCATGAACATTGCAGTATCTAACATGCACCCTTCAGGTCTCCATGAACACTACCGTATCTAACATACACCCATCACGAGGCCATGGGCACTGCTGTATCTAACATACACCCTTCAGGGGGCCATGAACACCACCGTATCTAACATACACCCTTCAGGGGGCCATAAACACTACTGTATCTAACATACACCCTTCAGGGGGCCATGAACACTACTGTATCTATCATACACCTTTCATGGGGCCATGAACATTGCTGTATCTAACATACTCACTTCAGGAGACCTTGAACACAACTCTTCAGGGCGACATCAACAATACTCTAACGGACATACACCCTTCAGGGGGGCCATGAACACTACCATATCTAATATACACCCTTCAGGAGGCAATGAGCACTACCGTATCTAACATACACCCTTCAGGGGGCCAGGAACATTGCTGTATCTAACAAACTCCCTACAGGAGGCCATGATCATTACCGTATATAACATACACCCTTCACGGGGCCATGAATATTGCTGTATCTAACATACACCCTTCAGGGGCCATGAACACTACCGTATCTAAGATACACCCTTCAGGGGACCTTGAACACTACCGTATCTAACATACACCCTTCCAGAGACCAATAGCATTGCTGTATCTAACATACACACTTCAGGGGGCCATGAACACTATCGTATCTAACATACATCATTCAGGGGGCCATGAACATTGCTGTATCAAACATACACCCTTCATGGGGCCATGCACACTGCTGCATCTGACATACACCATTCAGGGGGCCATAAACATTGCTGTATCTAGCATACGCCCTTCAGGGGGCCATAACACTACCGTATCTAACATACACCCTTCCGGGGGCCATGATCACAACCGTATCAAACATACACCCTTCAGGGGGGCATGAAAATTGCTGTATCTAACATACACCATTCAGAGGGCCATGAACACAACCGTATTTAACATACACCCTTCAGGGGGCCATGAACATTGCTGTTTCTAACATACACCCTTCAGGGGACCATGGACATTGCTGTATCTAATATACACCTTACAAGGGGCCATGAACATGGCTGAATCTAATTTACTCCCTTCAGGAGGCCATGAACACTACGGTATCTAACATACACCTTTCAGTGTACCATGAAAATTGCTGTATCTAACATACACTCTTCAGGAGGCCTAGAGCATTGCTGTATTTAACATACACCCTTCAGGGGGCCATGAACATTAATGTATCTATTATACACCATTCAGGGGGCCATGAACATTGCTGTATCTAACATACCCCCTCAGGGAGACAGGAACATTACTGTATCTAACATACACACTTCAGGGGGTGTGATCATTACTGTATCTAACATAAACCATTCAGGAGGCCATGAACATTACTGTATCTAATATACATCCTTCAGGGGGCCATGAACATTTCTGAATCTAATATACACCCTTCAGAAGGCCATGAACACAACCGTATCTAACATACACCTTTCAGGGGGCCATGGACATTGCTGTATCTAACATACACCATCAGAGGGCCATGAACACTACCGTATCTATCATACACCCTTCAGGGGGCCATGAACATTGCTCTATCTAATATATACCCGTCAGGAAGCCATGGACATTTCTGTATCTAACATACACCATTCAGGGGGCCGTGAACTCTACTGTATCTAAAATAAACCCACCAGGGGGACATGAACATTGCTGTAGCTAACATACACACTTCAGGGGCCATGAACATTGCTGTATCTAATATAAACCATCTGGGTGCCATGGACATTGCCGATTCTAACATACACCCTTCAGGAGGCCATGAACACTACTGTATCTAACATACAACTTTCAGGGGGCCATGGACATTGCTGTATCTAACATACACCATTCAGAGGGCCATGAACACTACCGTATCTAACATACACCCTTCAGTGTACCATGAACACTGCTGTATCTAACATACACCCTTCAGGGGGACATGAACGTTGCTGTATCTAACATACACACTTCAGAGGGCCATGAACACTACCGTATCTAACATACACTCATCAGGGGCCACGCACATTTCTGTATCTATCATACACCCTTCACGGGGACATGAACATTGCTGTATCTAACATACACCTTCAGGGGGCCATGAATATTGCTGTATCTAACATACACCCTTCAGGGGGACAGGAACATTACTGTATCTAACATACACACTTCAGGGGCCGTGATCATTACTGTATCTAACATACACCCTTCAGGAGGCCATGAAAATTGCTGTATCTAATATACAGCATTCTGGGGGCCATGAACATTGATGAATCTAATATACACCCTTCAGGAGGACATGAAGACTACCGTATCTAACATACACCTTTCAGGGGGCCATGAACATTGCTGTAACTAACGCACGCCCTTCAGGGGGCCATGAGCATTGCTGTAACTAACATACACCATTCAGGGGGTCAGGAACTTTACTGTATCTAACATACACTCTTCAGGGGCCGTGACCATTACTGCATCTAACATACATTTTTCAGGTGGCCATGAACATTGCTGTATCTAACATACACCATTCAGGGGGCCATGAACCTTACTGTATCTAACATACACCCCTCACGGGGCCATGAACATTGCTGTATCTAACATACACCCTTCAGGGGCCATGAACATTGCTGTAACTAACATACACCATTCAGAGGGACATGTACGTTGCTGTATCTAACATACACCCTTCAGGGGGCCATGAACATTGCTGTAACTAACATACACCATTCAGAGGGTCATGGACGTTGCTGTATCTAACATACACCCTTCAGGAGGCCATGAAAATTGCTGTATCTAATATACAGCCTTCTGGGGGCCATGAACATTGCTGAATCTAATATACACCCTTCAGGAGGACATGAACACTACCGTATCTAACATACACCCTTCAGGAGGCCATGAACATTGCTGTATTGAACATACACCGCTCAGGGGGCCATGGACACTACACGATCTAACATACACTCTTCAGGGGCCATGCACATTGCTGTATCTAACATACACCCTTCACGGGGCACGATTATTGCTGTATCTAACATACACCCTTCAGGGGGCCATGAACATTACTGTATCTAACATACACCCTTCAGGAGGTCATGAACATTGTTGTATCTAACATACACCCTTCAGGGGGCCATGAATATTGCTGTATCTAACATACACCCTTCAGGGGGGCATGAACATTGCTGTATCAAACATACACCCTTCATGGGGCCATGAATACTGCTGTATCTAACATACTCCATTCAGGGTACCATGAACATTACCGTATCTAACACACACCCTTCAGGAGGCCATGAACACTACCGTATCTAACATACACCCTTCAGGGTACCATGAAAACTGCTGTATCTAACATACACCCTTCAGGGGGACATGGACGTTGCTGTAACTAACATACACCCTTCAGGGGGCCATGAACATTACCGTATCTAACATACACCCTTCAGGAGTCCAAGAACATAACTGTATCTAACATACACCATTCTGGGGGCCATGAACATTGCTGTATCTAATATACACCCTTCAGGGGCCATGACCATTACTCTATCTATAATACACCCTTCAAGAGGCCATGAACATTGCTGTATCTAACATACAACCTTCAGGGGGCCATGAACATTGCTGTATCTAACATACACCTTTCAAGGGGCCATGCACACCACCCTATCTAACATACACCCTTCAGGAGAACATGAATATTGCTGTATTTAACACACACCTATCAGGGGGCCATGACCACTACTGTGTCTAACATACACCCTTTAGGGGCCCATGAATATTACTGTATCTAACATACACCATTCAGGGGGCCATGAACATTGCTGTATCTAACAAACACCCCTCAGGGGGCCATGAACACTACCCTATCTAATATACACCCTTCAGAAGACCATGAACATTGCTGTATCTAACATACACCCTTCAGGGGGCCATGAACACTATCGTATCTAACATACGCCCTTCAGGGGGCCATGAACATTGCTGTATCTAGCATACGCCCTTCAGGGGGCCATGAAAACTACCGTATCTAACATACACACTTCCGGGGGCCTTGAACACTACCGTATCTAACATACACCCTTCAGGAGGCCATGAATATTGCTGTATCTAACATACACCATTCAGAGGGCCATGAACACAACCGTATCTATCATACACCCTTCGGGGGGGGCATGAACATTGCTGCATCTAACATACACCCTTCAGGGGCCATGAACACTGCTGTATCTAACATACACCCTTCAGGGTAGAATGAACATTACCGTATCTAACATACACCGTTCAGGGGGCCATGAAAACTACTGTATCTAACATACAACCTTCAGGGGGCCATGACCGGGTGAGTTAGCCGTGGTGGTTACGGCATGACTGATGGCAGTCGCTCACATCCGGGAGGCGAGGAAGTTCGATTCCCCCCACCGGCAACTTTGAAGATGGTTTTCTGAGATTTCCTATCTTCCTTCCAGGCAAATGCCGGGGTTGGTCCCTAACTATAGGCCACAGCCGCTACCTTCCAACTCCTGAGTCTTTACATTCCAACTTCCCTCCTTCCCTCCCCAACGGTACTTGTAGCTCAACCGTTGGGTGTCCGTGTCGAAGCAGCTACAAAACTGGCGAGCCGAATTTGTCCTCGGACACTCCCGGCAATAAAAGCCATACGCTAAAAAAAAAAAAAAAAAAAAAAAAAAGGAGGGCCATGAACATTGCTTAATATAATATACATCCTTCAGGAGGCCATGAACACTACAGTATCTAACATACACCTTTCAGGGGGCCATGAACATTGCTGTAACTAACATACACCCTTCAGGGGTCCATGTACATTGCTGTATCTGACATAAACCCTTCAGGAGGCCTAGAGCATTGCTGTATTTAACATACACCCATTCACGAGGCCGTGAACATTGCTGTATCTAACATAAACCCTTCAGGGGGCCATGAATATTACTCTATCTATCATACACACCTCAGGGGGCCATGAACATTGCTGTATCTATCATGCACACTTCAGGGGGCCAGAAACATAGCTGTATCTAACATACACCCGTCAGGGGGCCATGAACATTGCTGTAACTAACATACACCATTCAGGGGGCCATAAACATTTCTGTATCTATCATAAACCCTTCAGGGGGCCACGAACATCGCTGTAACTTACATACACCCTTCAGGGGCCGTGACCATTACTCTATCTAACATACACCCTTCAGGAGGCCATGAACATTGCTGTATCTAACATACACCCTTCAGGGGGCCATGAACATTGCTGTATTTAACATACACCTTTCAGGGTGCCATGCACACAACCCTATCTAACATAAACCCTTCAGGAGGCCATGAACATTGCTGTATCTAACGTACACCCTTCAGGAAACCAAGAACACTACCGTATCTAACATAAACCCTTCAAGGGGCCATGAACATTGCTGTATCTAACATACACCCTTCAGGAGGCCATGAACATTGCTGTATCGAACATACACCTTTCAGGGGGCCAAGAACACTACTGTATCTAAAAAACACACTTCAGGGGCCATGAACATTACTGTATCTAACATACAACCTTCAGGGGGCCCTGAACACTACCGTATCTAACATACACCTTTCAGGGGGCCATGAACGTTGCTGTATCTAACATACACCCTTCAGGGGGCCCTGAACACTACCGTATCTCACATACACCTTTCAGGGGGCCATGAACATTGCTGTATCTAACATACACCATTCAGAGGTCCATGAACATTGCTGTATCTAACATACACGCTTCAGGGGGCCATGTACATTGCTGTATATAACATACACTCTTCAGGGGGCCATGAACATTGCTGTATCTGACAAACACCCTTCAGGGGGCCATGAACACTACCGTATCTAACATAAACCCTTCAAGGGGCCATGAACATTGCTGTATCTAACATACACCCTTCAGGAGGCCATGGACATTGCTGTATCTAACATACACCCTTCAGGAAACCATGAACACTACCCTATCTAACGTAAACCCTTCATGGGGTCACGAACATTGCTGTATCTAACATACACCCTTCTGGAGACCATGTACATTGCTGTATCTAACACACACCTTTCATGAGGCAATAGATATTGCTGTATCTATCATACACCTTTCTGGAGGCCATGAACATTGCTGTATCTAACATACACCCTTCAGGAGGCCATGAACATTACTGAATCTAACATACACCCTTCAGGGGGCCATGGACATTACTGTATCTACATACACCATTCAGAGGGCCATGAACACTGCCGTATCTAACATACATCCTTCAGGGGGCCATGAAAATTGCTGTATCTAACATGCACATTTCAAGGGGCCATGAGCATTGCTGTATCTAACAAACACCATTCAGAGGGCCATGAACACTGCCGTTTCTAACATACACCCTTAAGGGGGCCATGAAAATTGCTGTATCTAACATACACCCTTCAAGGGGCCATGAACATTGCTGTATCTAACATACACACTTCAGGGGACCATGAACACTACCGTATCTAACATACAACCTTCAGGGGGCCGTGAACATTGCTGTATCTAACATACACCCTACAGGGGGCCATGAACATTGCTGTATCTAACATACACCCTACAGGGGCCATGAACATTGCTGTATCTAACATACACCCTTCAGGGGGCCATGAACATTGCAGTATCTAACATACACCCTACAGGGGGCCATGAACATTGCTGTATCTAACATACACCCTTCAGGGGGCCATGAACATTGCTGTATCTAACATACACCCTTCAGGAGGCCATGAACACTACCTTATCTAACATACACCTTTCAGGGGGCCATGAACATTACTGTAACTAACATACACCCTTCAGGGGGACCTGTACATTGCTGTATCTAACATACACCCTTCACAGGGACACGAACATTCCTGTATCTAACATACACCCTTCAGGGGGCCATGAACATTGTTGTATCTAACATACACCCTTCAGGATGCCTGGAGCATTGCTGTATTTAACATACACATTTCAGGGGGTCATGAACACTACTGTATCTAACATACACCCTTCAGGGGGCCATGAACATTGCTGCATCTAACATACTCCCTTCAGGAGACCTTGAACACAACCATATTCAGCATACACCCTTCAGGGCGCCATTAACACTACTCTAACGGACATACACACTTCAGGTGTTCCCTGAACACAACCATATCAAATATACACCCTTCAGGAGGCAATGAGCACTACCGTATCTAACATACACCCTTCAGGGGGCCATGAACATTGCAGTATCTAACATGCACCCTTCAGGTCGCCATGAACACTACCGTATCTAACATACACCCTTCATGAGGCCATGAACACTACTGTATCTAACATACACCCTTCAGGGGGCCATGAACAGTACTGTATCTATCATACACCTTTCAGGGGGCCATGAACATTGCTGTATCTAACATACTCACTTCAGGAGGCCTTGAACACAACCGTATTCAACTTACACTCTTCAGGGCGCCATCAACACTACTCTAACGGACATACACCCTTCAGGGGGGCCATGAACACTACCATACCTAATATACACCCTTCAGGAGGATATGAGCACAACCGTATCTAACATACACCATTCAGGGGGCCATGAACATTGCTGTATCTAACAAAATCCCTACAGGAGGCCATGATCATTACCGTATATAACATACACCCTTCACGGGGCCATGAATATTGCTGTATCTAACATACACCCTTCAGGGGCCATGAACACTACCGTATCTAAGATACACCCTTCAGGGGACCTTGAACACTACCGTATCTAACATACACCCTTCCAGAGACCAATAGCATTGCTGTATCTAACATACACACTTCAGGGGGCCATGAACACTATCGTATCTAACATACATCATTCAGGGGGCCATGAACATTGCTGTATCAATCATACACCCTTCATGGGGCCATGCACACTGCTGCATCTGACATACACCATTCAGGGGGCCATAAACATTGCTGTATCTAGCATACGCCCTTCAGGGGGCCATAACACTACCGTATCTAACATACACCCTTCCGGGGCCATGATCACTACCGTATCTAACATACACCCTTCAGGGGGCCATGAATATTGCTGTATCTAACATACACCATTCAGAGGGCTATGAACACAACCGTATCTAACATACACCCTTCAGGGGGCCATGAACATTGCTGTAACTGACATACACCTTTCAGCAGGACTAGAGCATTGCTCTATTTAACATAAACCCATTCAGGAGGCCGTGAACATTGCTGAATCTAACATACACCCTTCAGGGGGCCATTATTATTAATGTATCTAACATACACCCGTCAGGGGGCCGCGAACTTACGCAGTAACTAACATACACCTTTCAGGGGGACAGGAACAATACTGTATCTAACATACACACTTCAGGGGCCGTGACCATTACTGTATCTACCATACACCCTTCAGGAGGCCATCAACACTGCTCTATCTAACATACACCCTTCAGGGGGCCATTAACATTGCTGTATTTAACATACCCCCTTCAGGGGGCCATGCACACTACCCTATCTAACATAAACCCTTCAGGAGGCCATCAACATTGCTGTATCGAACATACACCGTTCAGGGGGCCATGAACACTACTGTATCTAACATACACACTTCAGGGCCCATGAACATTACTGTATCTAACATACACCTTTCAGGGGGCCTTGAACACTACCTTATCTAACATACACCCTTCAGGGGGCCATGAACATTGCTGTATCTAACATACACCCTTCAGGAGGCCATGAACACTACCTTATCTAACATACACCTTTCAGGGGGCCATGAACATTGCTGTATCTAACATACACACTTCAGTGGACCATGAACACTACCGTATCTAAAATACAACTTTCAGGGGGACGTGAACATTGCTGTAACTAACATACACCCTTCAGGGGGCCATGAACATTGTTGTATCTAACATACACCCTTCAGGGGCCATGAACATTGCTGTATCTAACATACACCCTTCAGGGGCCATGAACATTGCTGTATCTAACATACACCCTACAGGGGGCCATGAACATTGCTGTATCTAACATACACCCTTCAGGGGGCCATGAACATTGCAGTATCTAACATACACCCTAGAGGGGGCCATGAACATTGCTGTATCTAACATACACCCTTCAGGGGGCCATGAACATTGCTGTATCTAACATACACCCTTCAGGAGGCCATGAACACTACCTTATCTAACATACACCTTTCAGGGGGCCATGAACATTGCTGTAACTAACATACACCCTTCAGGGGGCCCTGTACATTGCTGTATCTAACATACACCCTTCACAGGGACACGAACATTCCTGTATCTAACATATACCCTTCAGGGGGCCATGAACATTGTTGTATCTAACATGCACCCTTCAGGAGGCCTGGAGGATTGATGTATTTAACATACACAATTTCAGGGGGCCATGAACACTACTGTATCTAACATACACCCTTCAGGGGGCCATGAACATTGCTGTATGTAACATACTCCCTTCAGGAGACCTTGAACACAACCATATTCAGCATACACCCTTCAGGGCGCCATCAACACTACTCTAACGGACATACACACTTCAGGGTGTCCATGAACACTAGCATATCAAATATACACCCTTCAGGAGGCAATGAGCAGTACCGTATCTAACATACACCCTTCAGGGGGCCATGAACATTGCAGTATCTAACATGCACCCTTCAGGTCTCCATGAACACTACCGTATCTAACATACACCCATCACGAGGCCATGGGCACTGCTGTATCTAACATACACCCTTCAGGGGGCCATGAACACCACCGTATCTAACATACACCCTTCAGGGGGCCATAAACACTACTGTATCTAACATACACCCTTCAGGGGGCCATGAACACTACTGTATCTATCATACACCTTTCATGGGGCCATGAACATTGCTGTATCTAACATACTCACTTCAGGAGACCTTGAACACAACTCTTCAGGGCGACATCAACACTACTCTAACGGACATACACCCTTCAGGGGGGCCATGAACACTACCATATCTAATATACACCCTTCAGGAGGCAATGAGCACTACCGTATCTAACATACACCCTTCAGGGGGCCAGGAACATTGCTGTATCTAACAAACTCCCTACAGGAGGCCATGATCATTACCGTATATAACATACACCCTTCACGGGGCCATGAATATTGCTGTATCTAACATACACCCTTCAGGGGCCATGAACACTACCGTATCTAAGATACACCCTTCAGGGGACCTTGAACACTACCGTATCTAACATACACCCTTCCAGAGACCAATAGCATTGCTGTATCTAACATACACACTTCAGGGGGCCATGAACACTATCGTATCTAACATACATCATTCAGGGGGCCATGAACATTGCTGTATCAAACATACACCCTTCATGGGGCCATGCACACTGCTGCATCTGACATACACCATTCAGGGGGCCATAAACATTGCTGTATCTAGCATACGCCCTTCAGGGGGCCATAACACTACCGTATCTAACATACACCCTTCCGGGGGCCATGATCACAACCGTATCAAACATACACCCTTCAGGGGGGCATGAAAATTGCTGTATCTAACATACACCATTCAGAGGGCCATGAACACAACCGTATTTAACATACACCCTTCAGGGGGCCATGAACATTGCTGTTTCTAACATACACCCTTCAGGGGACCATGGACATTGCTGTATCTAATATACACCTTACAAGGGGCCATGAACATGGCTGAATCTAATTTACTCCCTTCAGGAGGCCATGAACACTACGGTATCTAACATACACCTTTCAGTGTACCATGAAAATTGCTGTATCTAACATACACTCTTCAGGAGGCCTAGAGCATTGCTGTATTTAACATACACCCTTCAGGGGGCCATGAACATTAATGTATCTATTATACACCATTCAGGGGGCCATGAACATTGCTGTATCTAACATACCCCCTCAGGGAGACAGGAACATTACTGTATCTAACATACACACTTCAGGGGGTGTGATCATTACTGTATCTAACATAAACCATTCAGGAGGCCATGAACATTACTGTATCTAATATACATCCTTCAGGGGGCCATGAACATTTCTGAATCTAATATACACCCTTCAGAAGGCCATGAACACAACCGTATCTAACATACACCTTTCAGGGGGCCATGGACATTGCTGTATCTAACATACACCATCAGAGGGCCATGAACACTACCGTATCTATCATACACCCTTCAGGGGGCCATGAACATTGCTCTATCTAATATATACCCGTCAGGAAGCCATGGACATTTCTGTATCTAACATACACCATTCAGGGGGGCCGTGAACTCTACTGTATCTAAAATAAACCCACCAGGGGGACATGAACATTGCTGTAGCTAACATACACACTTCAGGGGCCATGAACATTGCTGTATCTAATATAAACCATCTGGGTGCCATGGACATTGCCGATTCTAACATACACCCTTCAGGAGGCCATGAACACTACTGTATCTAACATACAACTTTCAGGGGGCCATGGACATTGCTGTATCTAACATACACCATTCAGAGGGCCATGAACACTACCGTATCTAACATACACCCTTCAGTGTACCATGAACACTGCTGTATCTAACATACACCCTTCAGGGGGACATGAACGTTGCTGTATCTAACATACACACTTCAGAGGGCCATGAACACTACCGTATCTAACATACACTCATCAGGGGCCACGCACATTTCTGTATCTATCATACACCCTTCACGGGGACATGAACATTGCTGTATCTAACATACACCTTCAGGGGGCCATGAATATTGCTGTATCTAACATACACCCTTCAGGGGGACAGGAACATTACTGTATCTAACATACACACTTCAGGGGCCGTGATCATTACTGTATCTAACATACACCCTTCAGGAGGCCATGAAAATTGCTGTATCTAATATACAGCATTCTGGGGGCCATGAACATTGATGAATCTAATATACACCCTTCAGGAGGACATGAAGACTACCGTATCTAACATACACCTTTCAGGGGGCCATGAACATTGCTGTAACTAACGCACGCCCTTCAGGGGGCCATGAGCATTGCTGTAACTAACAACACCATTCAGGGGGTCAGGAACTTTACTGTATCTAACATACACTCTTCAGGGGCCGTGACCATTACTGCATCTAACATACATTCTTCAGGTGGCCATGAACATTGCTGTATCTAACATACACCATTCAGGGGGCCATGAACCTTACTGTATCTAACATACACCCCTCACGGGGCCATGAACATTGCTGTATCTAACATACACCCTTCAGGGGCCATGAACATTGCTGTAACTAACATACACCATTCAGAGGGACATGTACGTTGCTGTATCTAACATACACCCTTCAGGGGGCCATGAACATTGCTGTAACTAACATACACCATT
Source organism: Meconema thalassinum (assembly GCA_946902985.2). NCBI lineage: Eukaryota > Metazoa > Arthropoda > Insecta > Orthoptera > Tettigoniidae > Meconema > Meconema thalassinum. The sequence goes on from OX336401.1 coordinate 32,679,944, forward strand.
CAGAGGGACATGGACGTTGCCTGTATCTAACATACACCCTTCAGGAGGCCATGAAAATTGCTGTATCTAATATACAGCCTTCTGGGGGCCATGAACATTGCTGAATCTAATATACACCCTTCAGGAGGACATGAACACTACCGTATCTAACATACACCCTTCAGGAGGCCATGAACATTGCTGTATTGAACATACACCGCTCAGGGGGCCATGGACACTACACGATCTAACATACACTCTTCAGGGGCCATGCACATTGCTGTATCTAACATACACCCTTCACGGGGCACGATTATTGCTGTATCTAACATACACCCTTCAGGGGGCCATGAACATTACTGTATCTAACATACACCCTTCAGGAGGTCATGAACATTGTTGTATCTAACATACACCCTTCAGGGGGCCATGAATATTGCTGTATCTAACATACACCCTTCAGGGGGGCATGAACATTGCTGTATCAAACATACACCCTTCATGGGGCCATGAATACTGCTGTATCTAACATACTCCATTCAGGGTACCATGAACATTACCGTATCTAACACACACCCTTCAGGAGGCCATGAACACTACCGTATCTAACATACACCCTTCAGGGTACCATGAAAACTGCTGTATCTAACATACACCCTTCAGGGGGACATGGACGTTGCTGTAACTAACATACACCCTTCAGGGGGCCATGAACATTACCGTATCTAACATACACCCTTCAGGAGTCCAAGAACATAACTGTATCTAACATACACCATTCTGGGGGCCATGAACATTGCTGTATCTAATATACACCCTTCAGGGGCCATGACCATTACTCTATCTATAATACACCCTTCAAGAGGCCATGAACATTGCTGTATCTAACATACAACCTTCAGGGGGCCATGAACATTGCTGTATCTAACATACACCTTTCAAGGGGCCATGCACACCACCCTATCTAACATACACCCTTCAGGAGAACATGAATATTGCTGTATTTAACACACACCTATCAGGGGGCCATGACCACTACTGTGTCTAACATACACCCTTTAGGGGCCCATGAATATTACTGTATCTAACATACACCATTCAGGGGGCCATGAACATTGCTGTATCTAACAAACACCCCTCAGGGGGCCATGAACACTACCCTATCTAATATACACCCTTCAGAAGACCATGAACATTGCTGTATCTAACATACACCCTTCAGGGGGCCATGAACACTATCGTATCTAACATACGCCCTTCAGGGGGCCATGAACATTGCTGTATCTAGCATACGCCCTTCAGGGGGCCATGAAAACTACCGTATCTAACATACACACTTCCGGGGGCCTTGAACACTACCGTATCTAACATACACCCTTCAGGAGGCCATGAATATTGCTGTATCTAACATACACCATTCAGAGGGCCATGAACACAACCGTATCTATCATACACCCTTCGGGGGGGGCATGAACATTGCTGCATCTAACATACACCCTTCAGGGAGCCATGAACATTGCTGTATCGAACATACACCCTTCAGGGGGCCATGAACACTACTGTGTCTAACATACACCCTTCAGGAGGCCATGGACATTGCTATATCTAACATAAAACCTACAGGAGGCCATGAACACTACTGTATCTAACATACACCCTTCAGGAGGCCATGCACATTGCTGTATCTAACATACACCCTTCAGGCGGCCATGAACATGGCTGTATCCAACATACACACTTCAGGGGCCATGAACACTGCTGTATCTAACATACACCCTTCAGGGTAGAATGAACATTACCGTATCTAACATACACCGTTCAGGGGGCCATGAAAACTACTGTATCTAACATACAACCTTCAGGGGGCCATGACCGGGTGAGTTAGCCGTGGTGGTTACGGCATGACTGATGGCAGTCGCTCACATCCGGGAGGCGAGGAAGTTCGATTCCCCCCACCGGCAACTTTGAAGATGGTTTTCTGAGATTTCCTATCTTCCTTCCAGGCAAATGCCGGGGTTGGTCCCTAACTATAGGCCACAGCCGCTACCTTCCAACTCCTGAGTCTTTACATTCCAACTTCCCTCCTTCCCTCCCCAACGGTACTTGTAGCTCAACCGTTGGGTGTCCGTGTCGAAGCAGCTACAAAACTGGCGAGCCGAATTTGTCCTCGGACACTCCCGGCAATAAAAGCCATACGCTAAAAAAAAAAAAAAAAAAAAAAAAAAAGGAGGGCCATGAACATTGCTTAATATAATATACATCCTTCAGGAGGCCATGAACACTACAGTATCTAACATACACCTTTCAGGGGGCCATGAACATTGCTGTAACTAACATACACCCTTCAGGGGTCCATGTACATTGCTGTATCTGACATAAACCCTTCAGGAGGCCTAGAGCATTGCTGTATTTAACATACACCCATTCACGAGGCCGTGAACATTGCTGTATCTAACATAAACCCTTCAGGGGGCCATGAATATTACTCTATCTATCATACACACCTCAGGGGGCCATGAACATTGCTGTATCTATCATGCACACTTCAGGGGGCCAGAAACATAGCTGTATCTAACATACACCCGTCAGGGGGCCATGAACATTGCTGTAACTAACATACACCATTCAGGGGGCCATAAACATTTCTGTATCTATCATAAACCCTTCAGGGGGCCACGAACATCGCTGTAACTTACATACACCCTTCAGGGGCCGTGACCATTACTCTATCTAACATACACCCTTCAGGAGGCCATGAACATTGCTGTATCTAACATACACCCTTCAGGGGGCCATGAACATTGCTGTATTTAACATACACCTTTCAGGGTGCCATGCACACAACCCTATCTAACATAAACCCTTCAGGAGGCCATGAACATTGCTGTATCTAACGTACACCCTTCAGGAAACCAAGAACACTACCGTATCTAACATAAACCCTTCAAGGGGCCATGAACATTGCTGTATCTAACATACACCCTTCAGGAGGCCATGAACATTGCTGTATCGAACATACACCTTTCAGGGGGCCAAGAACACTACTGTATCTAAAAAACACACTTCAGGGGCCATGAACATTACTGTATCTAACATACAACCTTCAGGGGGCCCTGAACACTACCGTATCTAACATACACCTTTCAGGGGGCCATGAACGTTGCTGTATCTAACATACACCCTTCAGGGGGCCCTGAACACTACCGTATCTCACATACACCTTTCAGGGGGCCATGAACATTGCTGTATCTAACATACACCATTCAGAGGTCCATGAACATTGCTGTATCTAACATACACGCTTCAGGGGGCCATGTACATTGCTGTATATAACATACACTCTTCAGGGGGCCATGAACATTGCTGTATCTGACAAACACCCTTCAGGGGGCCATGAACACTACCGTATCTAACATAAACCCTTCAAGGGGCCATGAACATTGCTGTATCTAACATACACCCTTCAGGAGGCCATGGACATTGCTGTATCTAACATACACCCTTCAGGAAACCATGAACACTACCCTATCTAACGTAAACCCTTCATGGGGTCACGAACATTGCTGTATCTAACATACACCCTTCTGGAGACCATGTACATTGCTGTATCTAACACACACCTTTCATGAGGCAATAGATATTGCTGTATCTATCATACACCTTTCTGGAGGCCATGAACATTGCTGTATCTAACATACACCCTTCAGGAGGCCATGAACATTACTGAATCTAACATACACCCTTCAGGGGGCCATGGACATTACTGTATCTACATACACCATTCAGAGGGCCATGAACACTGCCGTATCTAACATACATCCTTCAGGGGGCCATGAAAATTGCTGTATCTAACATGCACATTTCAAGGGGCCATGAGCATTGCTGTATCTAACAAACACCATTCAGAGGGCCATGAACACTGCCGTTTCTAACATACACCCTTAAGGGGGCCATGAAAATTGCTGTATCTAACATACACCCTTCAAGGGGCCATGAACATTGCTGTATCTAACATACACACTTCAGGGGACCATGAACACTACCGTATCTAACATACAACCTTCAGGGGGCCGTGAACATTGCTGTATCTAACATACACCCTACAGGGGGCCATGAACATTGCTGTATCTAACATACACCCTACAGGGGCCATGAACATTGCTGTATCTAACATACACCCTTCAGGGGGCCATGAACATTGCAGTATCTAACATACACCCTACAGGGGGCCATGAACATTGCTGTATCTAACATACACCCTTCAGGGGGCCATGAACATTGCTGTATCTAACATACACCCTTCAGGAGGCCATGAACACTACCTTATCTAACATACACCTTTCAGGGGGCCATGAACATTACTGTAACTAACATACACCCTTCAGGGGGACCTGTACATTGCTGTATCTAACATACACCCTTCACAGGGACACGAACATTCCTGTATCTAACATACACCCTTCAGGGGGCCATGAACATTGTTGTATCTAACATACACCCTTCAGGATGCCTGGAGCATTGCTGTATTTAACATACACATTTCAGGGGGTCATGAACACTACTGTATCTAACATACACCCTTCAGGGGGCCATGAACATTGCTGCATCTAACATACTCCCTTCAGGAGACCTTGAACACAACCATATTCAGCATACACCCTTCAGGGCGCCATTAACACTACTCTAACGGACATACACACTTCAGGTGTTCCCTGAACACAACCATATCAAATATACACCCTTCAGGAGGCAATGAGCACTACCGTATCTAACATACACCCTTCAGGGGGCCATGAACATTGCAGTATCTAACATGCACCCTTCAGGTCGCCATGAACACTACCGTATCTAACATACACCCTTCATGAGGCCATGAACACTACTGTATCTAACATACACCCTTCAGGGGGCCATGAACAGTACTGTATCTATCATACACCTTTCAGGGGGCCATGAACATTGCTGTATCTAACATACTCACTTCAGGAGGCCTTGAACACAACCGTATTCAACTTACACTCTTCAGGGCGCCATCAACACTACTCTAACGGACATACACCCTTCAGGGGGGCCATGAACACTACCATACCTAATATACACCCTTCAGGAGGATATGAGCACAACCGTATCTAACATACACCATTCAGGGGGCCATGAACATTGCTGTATCTAACAAAATCCCTACAGGAGGCCATGATCATTACCGTATATAACATACACCCTTCACGGGGCCATGAATATTGCTGTATCTAACATACACCCTTCAGGGGCCATGAACACTACCGTATCTAAGATACACCCTTCAGGGGACCTTGAACACTACCGTATCTAACATACACCCTTCCAGAGACCAATAGCATTGCTGTATCTAACATACACACTTCAGGGGGCCATGAACACTATCGTATCTAACATACATCATTCAGGGGGCCATGAACATTGCTGTATCAATCATACACCCTTCATGGGGCCATGCACACTGCTGCATCTGACATACACCATTCAGGGGGCCATAAACATTGCTGTATCTAGCATACGCCCTTCAGGGGGCCATAACACTACCGTATCTAACATACACCCTTCCGGGGCCATGATCACTACCGTATCTAACATACACCCTTCAGGGGGCCATGAATATTGCTGTATCTAACATACACCATTCAGAGGGCTATGAACACAACCGTATCTAACATACACCCTTCAGGGGGCCATGAACATTGCTGTAACTGACGTACACCTTTCAGCAGGACTAGAGCATTGCTCTATTTAACATAAACCCATTCAGGAGGCCGTGAACATTGCTGAATCTAACATACACCCTTCAGGGGGCCATTATTATTAATGTATCTAACATACACCCGTCAGGGGGCCGCGAACTTACGCAGTAACTAACATACACCTTTCAGGGGGACAGGAACAATACTGTATCTAACATACACACTTCAGGGGCCGTGACCATTACTGTATCTACCATACACCCTTCAGGAGGCCATCAACACTGCTCTATCTAACATACACCCTTCAGGGGGCCATTAACATTGCTGTATTTAACATACCCCCTTCAGGGGGCCATGCACACTACCCTATCTAACATAAACCCTTCAGGAGGCCATCAACATTGCTGTATCGAACATACACCGTTCAGGGGGCCATGAACACTACTGTATCTAACATACACACTTCAGGGCCCATGAACATTACTGTATCTAACATACACCTTTCAGGGGGCCTTGAACACTACCTTATCTAACATACACCCTTCAGGGGGCCATGAACATTGCTGTATCTAACATACACCCTTCAGGAGGCCATGAACACTACCTTATCTAACATACACCTTTCAGGGGGCCATGAACATTGCTGTATCTAACATACACACTTCAGTGGACCATGAACACTACCGTATCTAAAATACAACTTTCAGGGGGACGTGAACATTGCTGTAACTAACATACACCCTTCAGGGGGCCATGAACATTGTTGTATCTAACATACACCCTTCAGGGGCCATGAACATTGCTGTATCTAACATACACCCTTCAGGGGCCATGAACATTGCTGTATCTAACATACACCCTACAGGGGGCCATGAACATTGCTGTATCTAACATACACCCTTCAGGGGGCCATGAACATTGCAGTATCTAACATTCACCCTAGAGGGGGCCATGAACATTGCTGTATCTAACATACACCCTTCAGGGGGCCATGAACATTGCTGTATCTAACATACACCCTTCAGGAGGCCATGAACACTACCTTATCTAACATACACCTTTCAGGGGGCCATGAACATTGCTGTAACTAACATACACCCTTCAGGGGGCCCTGTACATTGCTGTATCTAACATACACCCTTCACAGGGACACGAACATTCCTGTATCTAACATATACCCTTCAGGGGGCCATGAACATTGTTGTATCTAACATGCACCCTTCAGGAGGCCTGGAGGATTGATGTATTTAACATACACATTTCAGGGGGCCATGAACACTACTGTATCTAACATACACCCTTCAGGGGGCCATGAACATTGCTGTATGTAACATACTCCCTTCAGGAGACCTTGAACACAACCATATTCAGCATACACCCTTCAGGGCGCCATCAACACTACTCTAACGGACATACACACTTCAGGGTGTCCATGAACACTAGCATATCAAATATACACCCTTCAGGAGGCAATGAGCAGTACCGTATCTAACATACACCCTTCAGGGGGCCATGAACATTGCAGTATCTAACATGCACCCTTCAGGTCTCCATGAACACTACCGTATCTAACATACACCCATCACGAGGCCATGGGCACTGCTGTATCTAACATACACCCTTCAGGGGGCCATGAACACCACCGTATCTAACATACACCCTTCAGGGGGCCATAAACACTACTGTATCTAACATACACCCTTCAGGGGGCCATGAACACTACTGTATCTATCATACACCTTTCATGGGGCCATGAACATTGCTGTATCTAACATACTCACTTCAGGAGACCTTGAACACAACTCTTCAGGGCGACATCAACACTACTCTAACGGACATACACCCTTCAGGGGGGCCATGAACACTACCATATCTAATATACACCCTTCAGGAGGCAATGAGCACTACCGTATCTAACATACACCCTTCAGGGGGCCAGGAACATTGCTGTATCTAACAAACTCCCTACAGGAGGCCATGATCATTACCGTATATAACATACACCCTTCACGGGGCCATGAATATTGCTGTATCTAACATACACCCTTCAGGGGCCATGAACACTACCGTATCTAAGATACACCCTTCAGGGGACCTTGAACACTACCGTATCTAACATACACCCTTCCAGAGACCAATAGCATTGCTGTATCTAACATACACACTTCAGGGGGCCATGAACACTATCGTATCTAACATACATCATTCAGGGGGCCATGAACATTGCTGTATCAAACATACACCCTTCATGGGGCCATGCACACTGCTGCATCTGACATACACCATTCAGGGGGCCATAAACATTGCTGTATCTAGCATACGCCCTTCAGGGGGCCATAACACTACCGTATCTAACATACACCCTTCCGGGGGCCATGATCACAACCGTATCAAACATACACCCTTCAGGGGGGCATGAAAATTGCTGTATCTAACATACACCATTCAGAGGGCCATGAACACAACCGTATTTAACATACACCCTTCAGGGGGCCATGAACATTGCTGTTTCTAACATACACCCTTCAGGGGACCATGGACATTGCTGTATCTAATATACACCTTACAAGGGGCCATGAACATGGCTGAATCTAATTTACTCCCTTCAGGAGGCCATGAACACTACGGTATCTAACATACACCTTTCAGTGTACCATGAAAATTGCTGTATCTAACATACACTCTTCAGGAGGCCTAGAGCATTGCTGTATTTAACATACACCCTTCAGGGGGCCATGAACATTAATGTATCTATTATACACCATTCAGGGGGCCATGAACATTGCTGTATCTAACATACCCCCTCAGGGAGACAGGAACATTACTGTATCTAACATACACACTTCAGGGGGTGTGATCATTACTGTATCTAACATAAACCATTCAGGAGGCCATGAACATTACTGTATCTAATATACATCCTTCAGGGGGCCATGAACATTTCTGAATCTAATATACACCCTTCAGAAGGCCATGAACACAACCGTATCTAACATACACCTTTCAGGGGGCCATGGACATTGCTGTATCTAACATACACCATCAGAGGGCCATGAACACTACCGTATCTATCATACACCCTTCAGGGGGCCATGAACATTGCTCTATCTAATATATACCCGTCAGGAAGCCATGGACATTTCTGTATCTAACATACACCATTCAGGGGGCCGTGAACTCTACTGTATCTAAAATAAACCCACCAGGGGGACATGAACATTGCTGTAGCTAACATACACACTTCAGGGGCCATGAACATTGCTGTATCTAATATAAACCATCTGGGTGCCATGGACATTGCCGATTCTAACATACACCCTTCAGGAGGCCATGAACACTACTGTATCTAACATACAACTTTCAGGGGGCCATGGACATTGCTGTATCTAACATACACCATTCAGAGGGCCATGAACACTACCGTATCTAACATACACCCTTCAGTGTACCATGAACACTGCTGTATCTAACATACACCCTTCAGGGGGACATGAACGTTGCTGTATCTAACATACACACTTCAGAGGGCCATGAACACTACCGTATCTAACATACACTCATCAGGGGCCACGCACATTTCTGTATCTATCATACACCCTTCACGGGGACATGAACATTGCTGTATCTAACATACACCTTCAGGGGGCCATGAATATTGCTGTATCTAACATACACCCTTCAGGGGGACAGGAACATTACTGTATCTAACATACACACTTCAGGGGCCGTGATCATTACTGTATCTAACATACACCCTTCAGGAGGCCATGAAAATTGCTGTATCTAATATACAGCATTCTGGGGGCCATGAACATTGACGAATCTAATATACACCCTTCAGGAGGACATGAAGACTACCGTATCTAACATACACCTTTCAGGGGGCCATGAACATTGCTGTAACTAACGCACGCCCTTCAGGGGGCCATGAGCATTGCTGTAACTAACATACACCATTCAGGGGGTCAGGAACTTTACTGTATCTAACATACACTCTTCAGGGGCCGTGACCATTACTGCATCTAACATACATTCTTCAGGTGGCCATGAACATTGCTGTATCTAACATACACCATTCAGGGGGCCATGAACCTTACTGTATCTAACATACACCCCTCACGGGGCCATGAACATTGCTGTATCTAACATACACCCTTCAGGGGCCATGAACATTGCTGTAACTAACATACACCATTCAGAGGGACATGTACGTTGCTGTATCTAACATACACCCTTCAGGGGGCCATGAACATTGCTGTAACTAACATACACCATTCAGAGGGACATGGACGTTGCTGTATCTAACATACACCCTTCAGGAGGCCATGAAAATTGCTGTATCTAATATACAGCCTTCTGGGGGCCATGAACATTGCTGAATCTAATATACACCCTTCAGGAGGACATGAACACTACCGTATCTAACATACACCCTTCAGGAGGCCATGAACATTGCTGTATTGAACATACACCGCTCAGGGGGCCATGGACACTACACGATCTAACATACACTCTTCAGGGGCCATGCACATTGCTGTATCTAACATACACCCTTCACGGGGCACGATTATTGCTGTATCTAACATACACCCTTCAGGGGGCCATGAACATTACTGTATCTAACATACACCCTTCAGGAGGTCATGAACATTGTTGTATCTAACATACACCCTTCAGGGGGCCATGAATATTGCTGTATCTAACATACACCCTTCAGGGGGGCATGAACATTGCTGTATCAAACATACACCCTTCATGGGGCCATGAATACTGCTGTATCTAACATACTCCATTCAGGGTACCATGAACATTACCGTATCTAACACACACCCTTCAGGAGGCCATGAACACTACCGTATCTAACATACACCCTTCAGGGTACCATGAAAACTGCTGTATCTAACATACACCCTTCAGGGGGACATGGACGTTGCTGTAACTAACATACACCCTTCAGGGGGCCATGAACATTACCGTATCTAACATACACCCTTCAGGAGTCCAAGAACATAACTGTATCTAACATACACCATTCTGGGGGCCATGAACATTGCTGTATCTAATATACACCCTTCAGGGGCCATGACCATTACTCTATCTATAATACACCCTTCAAGAGGCCATGAACATTGCTGTATCTAACATACAACCTTCAGGGGGCCATGAACATTGCTGTATCTAACATACACCTTTCAAGGGGCCATGCACACCACCCTATCTAACATACACCCTTCAGGAGAACATGAATATTGCTGTATTTAACACACACCTATCAGGGGGCCATGACCACTACTGTGTCTAACATACACCCTTTAGGGGCCCATGAATATTACTGTATCTAACATACACCATTCAGGGGGCCATGAACATTGCTGTATCTAACAAACACCCCTCAGGGGGCCATGAACACTACCCTATCTAATATACACCCTTCAGAAGACCATGAACATTGCTGTATCTAACATACACCCTTCAGGGGGCCATGAACACTATCGTATCTAACATACGCCCTTCAGGGGGCCATGAACATTGCTGTATCTAGCATACGCCCTTCAGGGGGCCATGAAAACTACCGTATCTAACATACACACTTCCGGGGGCCTTGAACACTACCGTATCTAACATACACCCTTCAGGAGGCCATGAATATTGCTGTATCTAACATACACCATTCAGAGGGCCATGAACACAACCGTATCTATCATACACCCTTCGGGGGGGGCATGAACATTGCTGCATCTAACATACACCCTTCAGGGAGCCATGAACATTGCTGTATCGAACATACACCCTTCAGGGGGCCATGAACACTACTGTGTCTAACATACACCCTTCAGGAGGCCATGGACATTGCTATATCTAACATAAAACCTACAGGAGGCCATGAACACTACTGTATCTAACATACACCCTTCAGGAGGCCATGCACATTGCTGTATCTAACATACACCCTTCAGGCGGCCATGAACATGGCTGTATCCAACATACACACTTCAGGGGCCATGAACACTGCTGTATCTAACATACACCCTTCAGGGTAGAATGAACATTACCGTATCTAACATACACCGTTCAGGGGGCCATGAAAACTACTGTATCTAACATACAACCTTCAGGGGGCCATGACCGGGTGAGTTAGCCGTGGTGGTTACGGCATGACTGATGGCAGTCGCTCACATCCGGGAGGCGAGGAAGTTCGATTCCCCCCACCGGCAACTTTGAAGATGGTTTTCTGAGATTTCCTATCTTCCTTCCAGGCAAATGCCGGGGTTGGTCCCTAACTATAGGCCACAGCCGCTACCTTCCAACTCCTGAGTCTTTACATTCCAACTTCCCTCCTTCCCTCCCCAACGGTACTTGTAGCTCAACCGTTGGGTGTCCGTGTCGAAGCAGCTACAAAACTGGCGAGCCGAATTTGTCCTCGGACACTCCCGGCAATAAAAGCCATACGCTAAAAAAAAAAAAAAAAAAAAAAAAAAGGAGGGCCATGAACATTGCTTAATATAATATACATCCTTCAGGAGGCCATGAACACTACAGTATCTAACATACACCTTTCAGGGGGCCATGAACATTGCTGTAACTAACATACACCCTTCAGGGGTCCATGTACATTGCTGTATCTGACATAAACCCTTCAGGAGGCCTAGAGCATTGCTGTATTTAACATACACCCATTCACGAGGCCGTGAACATTGCTGTATCTAACATAAACCCTTCAGGGGGCCATGAATATTACTCTATCTATCATACACACCTCAGGGGGCCATGAACATTGCTGTATCTATCATGCACACTTCAGGGGGCCAGAAACATAGCTGTATCTAACATACACCCGTCAGGGGGCCATGAACATTGCTGTAACTAACATACACCATTCAGGGGGCCATAAACATTTCTGTATCTATCATAAACCCTTCAGGGGGCCACGAACATCGCTGTAACTTACATACACCCTTCAGGGGCCGTGACCATTACTCTATCTAACATACACCCTTCAGGAGGCCATGAACATTGCTGTATCTAACATACACCCTTCAGGGGGCCATGAACATTGCTGTATTTAACATACACCTTTCAGGGTGCCATGCACACAACCCTATCTAACATAAACCCTTCAGGAGGCCATGAACATTGCTGTATCTAACGTACACCCTTCAGGAAACCAAGAACACTACCGTATCTAACATAAACCCTTCAAGGGGCCATGAACATTGCTGTATCTAACATACACCCTTCAGGAGGCCATGAACATTGCTGTATCGAACATACACCTTTCAGGGGGCCAAGAACACTACTGTATCTAAAAAACACACTTCAGGGGCCATGAACATTACTGTATCTAACATACAACCTTCAGGGGGCCCTGAACACTACCGTATCTAACATACACCTTTCAGGGGGCCATGAACGTTGCTGTATCTAACATACACCCTTCAGGGGGCCCTGAACACTACCGTATCTCACATACACCTTTCAGGGGGCCATGAACATTGCTGTATCTAACATACACCATTCAGAGGTCCATGAACATTGCTGTATCTAACATACACGCTTCAGGGGGCCATGTACATTGCTGTATATAACATACACTCTTCAGGGGGCCATGAACATTGCTGTATCTGACAAACACCCTTCAGGGGGCACTGAACACTACCGTATCTAACATAAACCCTTCAAGGGGCCATGAACATTGCTGTATCTAACATACACCCTTCAGGAGGCCATGGACATTGCTGTATCTAACATACACCCTTCAGGAAACCATGAACACTACCCTATCTAACGTAAACCCTTCATGGGGTCACGAACATTGCTGTATCTAACATACACCCTTCTGGAGACCATGTACATTGCTGTATCTAACACACACCTTTCATGAGGCAATAGATATTGCTGTATCTATCATACACCTTTCTGGAGGCCATGAACATTGCTGTATCTAACATACACCCTTCAGGAGGCCATGAACATTACTGAATCTAACATACACCCTTCAGGGGGCCATGGACATTACTGTATCTACATACACCATTCAGAGGGCCATGAACACTGCCGTATCTAACATACATCCTTCAGGGGGCCATGAAAATTGCTGTATCTAACATGCACATTTCAAGGGGCCATGAGCATTGCTGTATCTAACAAACACCATTCAGAGGGCCATGAACACTGCCGTTTCTAACATACACCCTTAAGGGGGCCATGAAAATTGCTGTATCTAACATACACCCTTCAAGGGGCCATGAACATTGCTGTATCTAACATACACACTTCAGGGGACCATGAACACTACCGTATCTAACATACAACCTTCAGGGGGCCGTGAACATTGCTGTATCTAACATACACCCTACAGGGGGCCATGAACATTGCTGTATCTAACATACACCCTACAGGGGCCATGAACATTGCTGTATCTAACATACACCCTTCAGGGGGCCATGAACATTGCAGTATCTAACATACACCCTACAGGGGGCCATGAACATTGCTGTATCTAACATACACCCTTCAGGGGGCCATGAACATTGCTGTATCTAACATACACCCTTCAGGAGGCCATGAACACTACCTTATCTAACATACACCTTTCAGGGGGCCATGAACATTACTGTAACTAACATACACCCTTCAGGGGGACCTGTACATTGCTGTATCTAACATACACCCTTCACAGGGACACGAACATTCCTGTATCTAACATACACCCTTCAGGGGGCCATGAACATTGTTGTATCTAACATACACCCTTCAGGATGCCTGGAGCATTGCTGTATTTAACATACACATTTCAGGGGGTCATGAACACTACTGTATCTAACATACACCCTTCAGGGGGCCATGAACATTGCTGCATCTAACATACTCCCTTCAGGAGACCTTGAACACAACCATATTCAGCATACACCCTTCAGGGCGCCATTAACACTACTCTAACGGACATACACACTTCAGGTGTTCCCTGAACACAACCATATCAAATATACACCCTTCAGGAGGCAATGAGCACTACCGTATCTAACATACACCCTTCAGGGGGCCATGAACATTGCAGTATCTAACATGCACCCTTCAGGTCGCCATGAACACTACCGTATCTAACATACACCCTTCATGAGGCCATGAACACTACTGTATCTAACATACACCCTTCAGGGGGCCATGAACAGTACTGTATCTATCATACACCTTTCAGGGGGCCATGAACATTGCTGTATCTAACATACTCACTTCAGGAGGCCTTGAACACAACCGTATTCAACTTACACTCTTCAGGGCGCCATCAACACTACTCTAACGGACATACACCCTTCAGGGGGGCCATGAACACTACCATACCTAATATACACCCTTCAGGAGGATATGAGCACAACCGTATCTAACATACACCATTCAGGGGGCCATGAACATTGCTGTATCTAACAAAATCCCTACAGGAGGCCATGATCATTACCGTATATAACATACACCCTTCACGGGGCCATGAATATTGCTGTATCTAACATACACCCTTCAGGGGCCATGAACACTACCGTATCTAAGATACACCCTTCAGGGGACCTTGAACACTACCGTATCTAACATACACCCTTCCAGAGACCAATAGCATTGCTGTATCTAACATACACACTTCAGGGGGCCATGAACACTATCGTATCTAACATACATCATTCAGGGGGCCATGAACATTGCTGTATCAATCATACACCCTTCATGGGGCCATGCACACTGCTGCATCTGACATACACCATTCAGGGGGCCATAAACATTGCTGTATCTAGCATACGCCCTTCAGGGGGCCATAACACTACCGTATCTAACATACACCCTTCCGGGGCCATGATCACTACCGTATCTAACATACACCCTTCAGGGGGCCATGAATATTGCTGTATCTAACATACACCATTCAGAGGGCTATGAACACAACCGTATCTAACATACACCCTTCAGGGGGCCATGAACATTGCTGTAACTGACATACACCTTTCAGCAGGACTAGAGCATTGCTCTATTTAACATAAACCCATTCAGGAGGCCGTGAACATTGCTGAATCTAACATACACCCTTCAGGGGGCCATTATTATTAATGTATCTAACATACACCCGTCAGGGGGCCGCGAACTTACGCAGTAACTAACATACACCTTTCAGGGGGACAGGAACAATACTGTATCTAACATACACACTTCAGGGGCCGTGACCATTACTGTATCTACCATACACCCTTCAGGAGGCCATCAACACTGCTCTATCTAACATACACCCTTCAGGGGGCCATTAACATTGCTGTATTTAACATACCCCCTTCAGGGGGCCATGCACACTACCCTATCTAACATAAACCCTTCAGGAGGCCATCAACATTGCTGTATCGAACATACACCGTTCAGGGGGCCATGAACACTACTGTATCTAACATACACACTTCAGGGCCCATGAACATTACTGTATCTAACATACACCTTTCAGGGGGCCTTGAACACTACCTTATCTAACATACACCCATCAGGGGGCCATTAACACTACTGTATCCAACAGACACCCTTCAGGGGGCCATGAGGACTACCGTATCTAACATACACCCTTCTGGGGGCCATGAACATTGCTGTATCTAACATACACCCTTCAGGAGGCCATGAACATTGCTGTATCTAACATACACCCTTCAGGGGGCCATGAACAATACCGTATCTAACATACACCCTTCACGAGGCCATGAACATTGCTGTATCTTACATACACCCTTCAGGGGCCATGAAAACTACCGTATCTAACATACAGCCTTCTGGGGGCAATGAACACCACCGTATCTCACATAAACCCTTCAGGGGGTCATGAACACTACACTACCGTATCTAACATACACCCTTCAAGGTGCCATGAACATTGCTGTATCTAACATACACTCTTCAGGGAGCCACGAACATTGCTGTATCTAACATACACCCTACAGGGAGCCATGAAATTTGCTGTATCTAACATACACACTTCAGGGGGCCATGAACATTGCTGTATCCAACATACACCTTTCAGGGGGCCATGAATACTACTGTATCTAACATACACCCTTCAGGGGCCGTGAACACTACTGTATCTAACATACACCCTTCAGGGGCCATGAACACTTCTGTATCTAACATACACCCTTCAGGGGCCGTGAACATTACTGTATCTAACATACACCCTTCAGGACGCCATGGACATTGCTGTATCTAACATACACCTTTCAGGGGGCCATGAATACTACTGTATCTAACATACACCCTTCAGGGGAACATGAACGTTGCTGTATCAAATATACACACTTCAGGGGGTCATGAACACTACCGTATCTAGCATACACTCTTCAGGGGCCATGAAGTTTGCTGTATCTAACATACACCATTCAGGGGGCCATGGACATTACCGTATCTAACATACAGCCTTCAAGAGGCCATGAACATTATTGTATCTAACATACACCCTTCAGGGGACCATGGACATTGCTGTATCTAATATACACCTTGCAAGGGGCTATGAATATGGCTGAATCTAATATAATCCCTTCAGGAGGCTATGAACACTACGGTATCTAACATACACCTTTCAGGGGGCCATGAACATTTCTGTATCTAACATACCCCCTTCAGGAGGCCTAGAGCATTGCTCTATTTGACATACACCCTTCAGGGGGCCATGAACATTAATGTATCTAACATACACCATTCAGGGGGCCATGAACATTGCTGTATTTAACATACCCCTTCAGGGGGTGTGATCATTACTGTATCTAACATAAACCCTTCAGGAGGCCATGAACATTACTGTATCTAATATACATCCTTCAGAGGGCCATTAACATTGCTGAATCTAATATACACCCTTCAGAAGGCCATAAACACAACCGTATCTAACATACACCTTTCAGGGGGCCATGAGTATTGCTGTAGCTAACATACACCCTTCTGGGGCCCGTGGACATTGCTGTATCTAACATACACCATTCAGAGGGTCATGAACACTACCGTATCTAACATACACCCTTCAGGGGGCCATGAACAGTGCTGTATCTAACATACACCTTTCAGGGAGCCATGAACATTTCTGTATCTATCATACACCCTACAGTGAGCCATGAATATTGCTGTATCTAACATACACACTTCAGGTGGCCATGAACATTGCTGTATCTTACATACACCCTTCAGGAAGCCATGGACATTGCTGTATCAAACATACACCATTCAGGGGGCCGTGAACACTACTGTATCTAAAATACACCCACCAGGGGGACATGAACATTGCTGTATCTAACATACACACTTCAGGGGCCATGACCATTGCTGTATCTAATATACACCCTTCAGGAGGCCATGGACATTGCTGTATCTAACATACACCGTTCAGGGGGCCATGAACACTACTGTATCTAACATACACCCTTCAGGAGGTCATGAACAATGCTGTATCTAACATACACCCTCCAGGGGGCCATGAACATTGCTGTATCAAACATACACCCTTCAGGAGGCCATGAACACTGCTGTGTCTAACATACACATTTCCGGGTGCCATGAACATTACCGTATCTAACATACACCCTTCAGGAGGCCATGAACACTACTGTATCTAACATACACCATTCAGGGTACCATGAACACTGCTGTATCTAACATACACACTTCAGGGGGACATAAACGTTGCTGTATCTAACATACACACTTCAGAGGGCCATGAACACTACCGTATCTAACATACACTCTTCAGGGGCCATGCACATTTCTGTATCTAACATACACCCTTCACGGGGACACGGATATTGCTGTATCTAACATACACCCTTCAGGGGGCCATGAACATTGCTGTATCTAACATACACCCTTCAGGGGACCATGATCATTAATGTATCTAACATACACGATTCAGGGGGCCATGAACATTGCTGTATCTAACATACACCCTTCAGGGGGACTGGAACATTACTGTATCTAACATACACCCTTCAGGGGCCGTGATCATTACTCTATCTAACATACACCCTTCAGGAGGCCATGAACATTGCTGTACCTAACACACAACCTTCAGGGGGCCATGAACATTGCTGTATCTAACATACACCCTTCAGGAGGCCATGAACATTGCTGTATCTAACATACACCCTTCAGGGGGCCATGAACAATACCGTATTTAACATACACCCTTCACGAGGCCATTAATATTGCTGTATCTAACATACGCCCTTCAGGGGCCATGAAAACTACCGTATCTAACATACAGCCTTCTGGGGGCAATGAACACCACCGTATCTCACATAAACCCTTCAGGGGGCCATGAACACTACGGTATCTAACATACACCTATCAGGGGCCATGGACATTGCTGTATTTAACATACACCCTTCAGGAGGCCTAGAGTATTGCTCTATTTGACATACACCCTTCAGGGGGCCATGAACATTAAAGTATCTAACATACACCATTCAGGGGGCCATGAACATTGCTGTATCTAACATACCCCTTCAGGGGGACAGGAACATTACTGTATCTAACATACACACTTCAGGGGGTGTGATCATTACTGTATCTAACATAAACCCTTCAGGAGGCCATGAACATTACTGTATCTAATATACATCCTTCAGGGGGCCATGAACATTGCTGAATCTAATATACACCCTTCAGAAGGCCATGAACACAACCGTATCAAACATACACCTTTCAGGGGGTCATGAGTATTGCTGTAGCTAACATACACACTTCTGGGGGCAATGGACATTGCTGTATCTAACATACACCATTCAGAGGGCCATGAACACTACCGTATCTAACATACACCCTTCAGGGGACATGAACATTGCTGTATCTAACATACACCTTTCAGGGAGCCATGAACATTGCTGTATCTATCATACACCCTACAGTGAGCCATGAACATTGCTGTATCTAACATACACACTTCAGGGGGCCATGAACATTGCTGTATCTTACATACACCCTTCAGGAAGCCATGGACATTGCTGTATCAAACA
This sequence comes from Meconema thalassinum, assembly GCA_946902985.2. Classification (NCBI taxonomy): domain Eukaryota; kingdom Metazoa; phylum Arthropoda; class Insecta; order Orthoptera; family Tettigoniidae; genus Meconema; species Meconema thalassinum. The sequence continues at coordinate 32,699,655 of OX336401.1, forward strand.
TACACCATTCAGGGGGTCGTGAACACTACTGTATCTAAAATACACCCACCAGGGGGACATGAACATTGCTGTATCTAACATACACACTTCAGGGGCCATGACCATTGCTGTATCTAATATACACCCTCAGGAGGCCATGGACATTGCTGTATCTAACATACACCGTTCAGGGGGCTATGAACACTACTGTATCTAACATACACCCTTCAGGAGGCCATGAACAATGCTGTATCTAAAATACACCCTACAGGGGGCCATGAACATTGCTGTATCAAACATACACCCTTCAGGTGGCCATGAACACTGCTGTGTCTAACATACACATTTCCGGGTGCCATGAACATTACCGTATCTAACATACACCCTTCAGGAGGCCATGAACACTACTGTATCTAACATACACCATTCAGGGTACCATGAACACTGCTGTATCTAACATACACACTTCAGGGGGACATAAACGTTGCTGTATCTAACATACACACTTCAGAGGGCCATGAACACTACCGTATCTAACATACACTCTTCAGGGGCCATGCACATTTCTGTATCTAACATACACCCTTCACGGGGACACGGACATTGCTGTATCTAACATACACCCTTCAGGGGGCCATGAACGTTGCTGTATCTAACATACACCCTTCAGGGGACCATGATCATTAATGTATCTAACATACACGATTCAGGGGGCCATGAACATTGCTGTATCTAACATACACCCTTCAGGGGGACTGGAACATTACCGTATCTAACATACACTCTTCAGGGGCCGTGACCATTACTGCATCTAACATACACCCTTCAGGAGGCCATGAACATTGCTGTATCTAACATACAGCATTCAAGGGGCCATGAACCTTACTGTATCTAACATACACCCTTCAGGGGGCCATGAACAATGCTCTATCTAACATACACCCTTCAGGGGGCCATGAACATTGCTGTGTCTAACATACACCATTCAGAGGGACATGAACACTACCGTATCAAACATACACCCTTCAGGAGGCCATGAACATTGCTGTATCTAACATACACCATACAGGGGGCCATGAACACTACTGTATCTAACATACACTCTTCAGGGGGCCATGGACATTGCTGTATTTACCATACACCCTTCAGTGTACCATGAACACTGCTGTATCTAACATACACCATTCAGGGTGCCATGAACATTACCGTATCTAACATACACCCTTCAGGAGGCCATGAACACTACAGTATCAAACATACACCATTCAGGGTACCATGAACACTGCTGTATCTAACATACACACATCAGGGGGACATGAACATTGCTGTATCAAACATACACCCTTCATGGGGCCATGAACACTGCTGTATCTAACATACACCATTCAGGGTGCATGAACATTACCGTATCTAACATACACCGTTCAGGAGGCCATGGACACATCCGTATCTAACATACACCCTTCAGGGTACCAAGAACACTGCTGTATCTAACATACACCCTGCAGGGGGCCATGAACATTGTTGTATCTAATATACACCCTTCAGGGGCCATTACCATTACTGTATCTATAATACACCCTTCACGAGGCCATGAACATTGCTCTATCTAACATACACCCTTCAGGGGGCCATGAACCTTACTGTATCTAACATACACCTTTCAGGGGGATTTGAATATTGCAGTATCTAACACACACCTTTCAGGGGGCCATGCACACTACCCTATCTAACATACATCCTTCAGGAGACCATGAACATTGCTGTATCTAACATGAACCATTCCGGGGGCCATGAACACTACTGTATCTAACATAGACCCTTCAGGGGGCCATGAATATTGCTGTATCTAACATACACCCTTCATGGGGCCATGAACACTGCTGTATCTAACATACACCAGTCAGGGGGTCGTAAACATTGCTCTATCTAACATACACCCTTCAGGGGGCCATGAAACTTACTGTATCTAACATACACCTTTCAGGGGGATTTGAATATTGCAGTATCTAAAACACCTTTCAGGGGGCCATGCACAGTACCCTATCTAACATACATCCTTCAGGAGACCATGAACATTGCTGTATCTAACATGAACCATTCAGGGGGCAATAACACTACCGTATCTAGCATACACCCTTCCGGGGGCCATGATCACTACCGTATCTAACATACACCCTTCAGGGAGCCATGAATATTGCTGTATCTAGCATACACCATTCAGAGGGCCATGAACACAACCGTATCTAACATACACCCTTCAGGGGGCCATGAACATTGCTGTTTCTAACATACATCCTTCAGGGGGACACGAATATTGATGTATCTAACTTACACCCTTCAGGGGGCCATGAACATTGCTGTAACTAACATACTCCCGTCAGGAGACCTTGAACACAACCGTATTCAACATACACCTTTCAGGGTGCCATCAACACTACTCTAACGGACATACACCCTTCAGGGGGTCCATGAACACTACCATATCTAATATACACCCTTCAGAAGGCAATGAGCTTTACCGTATCTTACATACACCCTTCAGGGGGCCATGAACATTGCAGTATCTAACATGCACCCTTCAGTTCGCCATGAACACTACCGTATCTAACATACACCATTCACGAGGCCATGAACACTGCTGTATCTAACATACACCCTTCAGGGGACCATGAACACCACCGTATCTAACATACACCCTTCAGGGGGCATTAAAACTACTGTATCTAACATACCCCCTTCAGGGGGCCATGAACACTACTGTATCTAACATACACCCTTCAGGTTGCCATGAACATTGCTGTATCTAACATACTCCCTTCAGGAGACCTTGAACACAACAGTAGGGGGGTAAGGCGGTTTCCAACCAGTGTCATGGCCGCCACGTGAGTCCAAGCCAATATCTCGCAAACCGATGGTCGGATGTTGACATATGAGGTGTCGTTGGACTCGGGTTGACGCCCTCTTTCCAATGGACCACTCATTTCAACCCCTAAATAAAACCTACCCCTACTAGGGGGTGAAATTGTAATTTTTTAGTGAAAGCCTCTTTTCAAATGGGACATGTATAAGCTGCACTGCTAAAATGAACTTAAACGTGGTTGCTCATATCGCGCATGCATTTTACGAGATGCCGCTATGGATGAACATTTTTGTTTTTGTTTTTTACGCATGCGCACTGGGGATTTTTGTAAGAGGGCGAGCTCTTTGAAAAAAAATGATTGATAAGAAGAGGTTTTGGTGGTGAGGAGAGAGCCAGATAGTCGCCTACTTTCCTACGAAGTTTGCCGATATGTCTCAAACGCAAGGTCGGATTTGGACGTGTTACGTGTCAAATCGCTTGTCTCGAAGCCCTATACATGTTATTAATAGGTTAGAGTTTTGAGAATGAGGGAAACAGGCTTTTTTTTGGGGTAAAACCATGATTTTAGACTTTTTCTGATATTTCACGAATGCATGGTCGGATTTGGTCCTATGACGTGTCAAATGGCTTGTCTCGAAACCCTGTGTATTTTGGTAATAGGTTAAAGTTTTTGAGAATGAGGGAAACAGAATTTTTTGTTGTAAAACCGTGATTTTAGACTTTCTGTTATATCTCACGAACCAATAACGCTAGAGGCGTGTTCGACAGGTCCAAGGACTCGGGGTGATGTCCTCTTTGCTATAGACCACTCGTTATAATTTTTAATAAAATTGGAAACTCGATTTTGGGGTAAACACGTGTTTTTGTGATTTTGCCAATATCTCACGAAGCAATAACGCTAGAGGCGTGTACGAGGTGTCCTAGGACTCGGGCTAACGCCCCCCTTTCAAATGTGGTAGATATTTTTTTCCAAAAAATAATTCACAAAGGGCCTAACGCCGTACATGTTGAAAAAACGTTTTCTTTTTCTTTACTTGTTTATAATGTTCATGAAGCGTGGTGGTTGAGAGAGACGATACGGCTGAGTGTGTGTGTTTGACCAAACCTGTCGCTTAGCACAAGGACCATGCTTAATAGAACAATCGCTATTTCGGCTGGTCGGTGTATGACAGAACGAGCGTGCGTTTTTCTGATATTTTACCTTTGACGTGTAAACGGTGATGAGAACTTGGTTCTATGTTGGTCGAAGCGAGTACAGAAAACAAACTTACAGGAGGTGAAGGTCATTTGAGCTTATTGGAAGGCATTGATCTGACTTGACAACAGGTGACGCTTGAAGGTGAAATAATCTGACCATCGTGGTGGCAGGGGAGTGTGAAAGGCGTGCACACATGTGTGAAACCACAGGCACGCTAAACCAGTGACATCCTGTCTTGCTTCGTACGTGACAAAATGCAAGTTCATGTGAAATTTGATCTTTCACAAGTGTTCGCTTGGGTGTTATCTGTCCACGTGCGCGATAACTGTTAACAAGTTACAGCCTGTCTTGCTTCGTACGTGACAAAATGCAAGTTCATGTGAAATTTGATCCGGCACAGGTGTTCGCCTGGGACGTTAGCTGTTCACGTGCACGATAAGAGAATGTTCAAAGCGTGGGAAAAAAGATTATACATGCAACGTAGCATATATAAAGACATGTCGCTGACATTTCCACTCGCACTTATGTGACTACTTTTGAACACGCTACAGCGTTGTGTGAAACACTTGGCCTTGTTTAACAGTTTTGGTGTTGGTGGAAAATACTTAACCTTGTTGTGGGGTAGGTATATATTTATTCATTTATATATTTATTGATTTTTATATAAATACATGCAATTATTTATTGATTAGGTAATTAATGATTTTATTTATTTATTTGTTTGCAGATAACCGGTATAGCCTACTTGTCGTGTGTGAACGATATTAAAGAAAGAGAGAAAAACGGACAACTAGAAAAGAAAACCATTTCCATACTAGCCCACGAGACGGGAATATAGAAAAGCATTACACGTCAAGGTGAGATTTGTTTTTTTTTAATATATAACCTGTTTGATTTTGTTTTGTTTATGAAATGCATAAACTATATGGAATGGATATACTTATGGTGGTTTATTTTATTTCTTTTTAGAGTGTTGGAAAACGCTTGACCTCTGTGAATAACCAGGAACGTGTGTGTTTTTTGGATTATTGTCAGACAGTCTACATTTCTAAACTCAGGTGAGAGTGTTCTTTCAAAATAATGTCTTTTACTGCTGAGAATACGTTAACTTGGGAACCCATAAACAGTTGTTTCAAATCGCGTGTGTGCTCTGGCCGCGTGGTCAATGTTAGAAAAAGTTTGATTCCCAAAGAATTTTTACAATCTTGTTTTGAAATTTTTAAAATTGAAATTTGTACAGCGCAAAGGTTGCATACGGCTTTAAAGGTGAATACAGAACTGGTGTGCGATTTCATATATAAAAAAAAGGACGTAGAGCATAAAGAGACATTTTATATTTGCAGTAAAATGCAAGAGCTATTCATAGCCCATAATTTGGAACAGTGGTATGAAACCCACGTGGTGAATGCCTTGCTATCAAAATTTGATAAACTGCAACAAGGACCGAGTGGTCTAGCCTTAGACAAAATTCATCATTTACAAATCAACATTTGTCAATTCAACCCGTTGAATGCTGGGTCTAGCTACATTAAAACACCACCAGCTATAGCTTCGAAAAATGCTGTGGTCAATATAAAGAATCGTGACAATGATTGCTTTCTGTGGTCTGTGGCTGCCTTTTTGCAGCCGGTGCAACATCATGGTTGTTGGCCGGGAAAGTACAAGGCCAAGTTTGATGAATTGAAACAAACGTTAAATTTAACTCGAGTATCGTTCCCTATGGACTTAACCGAGATCCATAGGTTTGAACAAGACAACCAGGACTTTTCGTTCATGGTGTATGGCCTTAATGGTAATGAGATTGTGGGTCCTCTTTATGCCACAAAAGAACCAAAACGTCACCACATTCATCTTTTATATTTATCTGTAGGAGAAGTGAATCACTATTGCCTCATTAAAAGCTTGAGTAGATTGCTAAGCAGTCAAATGTCAAAGGACAAGCGTCCAAAACATATTTGTGACCGTTGCTTGCAATATTTTAAAACCCCTACGCTTTTGGAACGTCATAGGGTAGATTGTGTTACTCAGGAAGCGATGAGATTGATATTGCCACAAGGGGACAAGGCTGTGTTAAAGTTTAAAGACATTCACAAGCGTGACACTGTTCCCTATGTGGTGTATGCAGATTTTGAAGCTCTCACTACACCCATGGCGGGATGTGAACCAGATCCCTCCATGAGCTCAACCACACCCATTCAAAAACATGAACCCTTTGCCATAGGATTTAATGTGGTGTGTGCCCATGACCCCACACAATCCGTTTACAAATACCGCGAGGGGCCAGATTGTGCCAAATGGTTCTTGGATGAACTTGTCAAGTTGGCCGACCATGTACAGGAATTACTGGACCACCCAGTACCCATGAGCCTATCTCCAGAACAGCAGCAGCAGTATGAGCATGCCACGACATGTCATATTTGCGAAAAGCCTATTTTAAATAGAGAGGAAAAAGTCAGAGACCACTCGCATTTTACAGGGGAGTTTCGTGGAGCTGCGCATAGTAAATGCAACTTGAACTTTCCAGTTCCTCGTTTCATCAGTGTCTTTTTCCACAATCTGGCGAATTATGACATTCAGTTTTTGATTCGTGAATTGGGTCATGTCAACAAGGGCTCGTTTACCATTATCCCCCAAAACCATGAGCGTTTTACAGCCCTGACATGGAGGTTGAGCAACTTTAGCATTCGATTTTTGGATTCCTTTAAGTTTATGGCATCCTCGCTAGACAGCCTTGTGAATGGCTTGAATGAGGAGGAATTAAAAAATACTAGAATGCATTTTAATGATCCTGAGCAATTTCAATTGTGCATTCGGAAAGGTATATTCCCGTATGATTTCTGCAATAGCTGGGACGTGTTAAAGCAAAAAAAACTCCCACCACAAGAGAAATTTTACTCGAAACTAACACGCAGTACCGTTTCCGATGAAGACTATGCACATGCATGTCAAGTTTGGCGAGTGTTTGGCATGAAGACGCTAAGTGAATATGCTTTACATTACCTAAAACTAGATGTATTGCTGCTCACTGATGTGTTTGAAAAATTTCGTGAGTTGTGTCAACACATTTACGGTCTTGACCCGGCTCACTATTATACGAGTCCTGGACTCTCGTTTGATGCCGCCTTGAAATACACTCAAGTGGAATTGGATTTACTCACTGATGTAGACATGGTTCTATTTTTTGAAAAGGGCATTCGTGGCGGATTTGTGTCACTTAACCAGCGCCATGCCAAAGCGAACAATGTCTACATGCCTGATTATTCACCAGACAAACCAGAATCGTACTTAATGTACTATGACGTGAATAATTTGTACGGTTACGCCATGAGTCAGCCTTTGCCCTATGGGAAGTTTGCTTGGCTGACAGAGAAACAAGTGTCAGAATTTGATGTGAACATGGCTAGCCAAGAAACAGGCCGTGGATATGTGCTAGAAGTGGATATTGAATATCCCTCATCCTTGTATGATGAACATGCCGATTTCCCATTCTGCCTTGAGCAAATGGTTCCCCCTGACAGTAAAGTGAAAATTGAAAAACTCATGGGCACACTTTACAACAAAAATCGGTATGTGCTACATATCCAAATGTTGGTGCAATGCCTCGCCCAAGGCTTGGTGTTGAAGAAAATCCACAGGGGTATTTCTTTTGCTCAAAAAGCATGGCTTGAGCCATACATGCGACTCAACACAGAGCACCGACAAATGGCAACACAGCAGTTTGAAATTAACTTTTTTAAATTAATGAACAACTGCATCTATGGCAAGTCTATGGAGAATGTCCGCAAATACCGTGACATTAAATTGGTGAATGTCTGGGAGGGGCGGTGGGGTGCCCGGCGGTACATTGCCAAGCCAAATTT